>OZ010720.1:22259674-22345204 GCA_963932345.1 Ophion ventricosus
TTCAACGACCTATAACATAAGGTCATTGAAGTCGTAGAAAGTACAGAAAGGCGATAATACTTACAGTTTCGGTAGTAATAAAATTACTACGTTTATCGTAAGTGTTCAAAATGACGACCATCAGTATCAATGCAACATTGGATTCTTTTTTCGATTGATTGACTTGCAAGTTTTACAGCGTCAGAACTTATTGATGCACAGGATGTAATAATTCTTTGTTGCATGTCGTCAAGTGTAGTTGGTACTTCTTTGTACACTTTTTTTTTCAGTGTTCCCCATCGCCTTCTCTACTTTCTGTACCTGTCTAAGAAATGTGTAAACGTATATAATAACGTACGCATTGATATTGATGGTCGTCATTTTGAACACTTACTATAAAACGTAGTAATTTTATTTACTACCGAAACTGTAAGTATTATCGCCTTTCTGTACTTTCCATGACCTTCAATGACCTCATGTTATAGGTCGTTGAACTCGTTTAAGCTTCTCTTTCATGATACAGAAAAAAAAACATACCGATCCATTTTAAAAATGGAGTTGACCTTCAAATGTCCGTAGTACCTCCACTTGCAAAAAAACTATTATCGCTATCGGATGGCCCCTTTCGTACTGTGCAAATTTCATTTCAGCAAATATTTCTGTGAACCTTATAGTTTCGAAGATATCCAAGGTGCTAATAGTTATTGATCCACCCTGTATATATAGGGTTTACTGGTTATTATTGGTCACGATCCCGTGAAAGGGTTGTAGGAGTTTGGAAAATATTTCCACTATCGAATAACCCAGTAATGTTTTATGCAAAAGTGAACCATTTTCGAGATATTATTATTTTTTATTAAGAGAATGCTTTATTTATTTTGCATTCAGATCATTGACATAATGTTCAATTTTTTCAAGCGAAATACTACTCATCGCAAAAATACGTTGTATTTTTTTTCGAAGAGCATTGGAAAAACCATTAAACCTCATATTTTTCTCAGTCGTAAAATCTCCGCGGTGATTTAAAAAATGTGGATCTTAAAAACACGCGGTCATCTTAAAATTGTCATCCCGTTTATTATATATATATACACACGTTTGTAAGATATTAAGAGGAAGAGGGAAGAAAGAGAGCGGTTGAGCCATTGGGAATGAGAATTCGCCACATCAAGATTTTCCAGTGAACCGCACGGACATCAAGGAATCCATAATCATAGATCAGAGAGGCAGAAGGTACAGTGTTGCTATATATATATATATAGCCCAGTGCGTATTATGCACCCATCCATACACCAGAAATGTACACACACACACACACATAGAGGCACATATATATAGGCGGGGAAGAAACGGAGCGCAAAAGCAAGAGATCTAATATAGAAGAACCGAGAAAGATGTTTCCCAGAGATATATTCCCGTATATCGTTTATCGGCCAATGTTTATTATGCATACGCCCGTCTCTAATCCTTTTGATATCCCCTACACCCCGCGCGTATTCCCCGTCAGCGGTGTACCCTGCATTTCGGCGAATAAACAAATTGCACGATTATCGCCTTCCTATGCACACAAGCATATATATATATATATATAGGTTATCGTGTACGACGGTTTTCCGCTTACTCTTTTTCGATTTCTAGTAATCGGTAAAATATTAATAATTCTTGATGCCCCAATAGTGGTTAGAATATTGCAGTGAAATACATGTATGTTAACGTGCCTTGTATTCGACAATTATTCGCGATGTCTTAACATTCGTTTCTTCATCCATTCATAGTATTATATATACAACAGGGTTTTGGCGCATAGACCTGCAAATTTTTTTGGGCGATTAGTGGGTAATTTGCTAAGTTTTTCATCCTTAGATCCTATGCCCTAAGTGTCACGGTAATTGAGATATGATTTTTTTTTCGTTTTTTTTTTAATTACTCGAAATTCCCCTTTAAATGGTCATAACGTTTTTTGTTCGTGGTTGTAATAGCACGAAATAACTTTTGTTGCGTGCATACGGAGCCAAGGAGGTCAATTTGAGCAAAATGTTGAATTCAAGTTTAATAAAAACATCGGAAACATAAAAAGTCTTTTCTCAACACTGACCCTGGCAAACTAGTATGTCTTACTTTGACCACATAATGAATTATTTCCATGGCATGTAGCATTTCGTTGGAAAGGGTATAAACTAGAGAACTTTTTAAAACAAAGCTAAGGTCAAAATAGTTTTCAATTTTTTTTTTTATAATGAATTTAGAAGTTTACATTTTTCATACATTTTCACATTTTTAAGACTTCGGAAGCTCGGGAGACGTTTTCTTGAAACTAATTGTATCAAATAATGATTTATTTGTAATAAACATACATTGCAGAGTACGACAAAAGTTATTTCGTGCTGTTACAACCACAAACAAAAAAGTTATGACGATTTAAAAGCGAAATTTCGGGTAATAAAAAAAAAACGAAATAAAATTATATCTCAATTACCATGACACGTAGGACATAAGGTCTAAGAGTGAAAAAATTAGAAAATGACCCCTCCCAATCCCTCAAAAAATTGTGTCGGTCCTTACGCCAAATTACCCTAGGGGAATTCATTATGGAATATTTTTTTTTTCAATGAAAATTCGTACTTAGTATTATTTTGTAGTAATATTGCAATAAAAATTAAAACATCCACAAAAATAATATTGTACAAATATCGAGTACAAAAATGATGAATTAAAATAAAAACATTGCAGTATCATTTCAGCGTAACAGAATATACATTTTCTGCGTAAATATCAAAAATCTAATTTCTATTAAAAGTGTCCAGAATCAATAACGTGATTTCTTCAATGATTTCCTTAGAATCAATGACGTGACGATTCAACGATTTCTTCAAAATATCCTTATCGAATTCTCAGAGACAAGAAGCTGCCGAGTACACGATCAAAGAGATATTGAAAATTCAAGACAACAAAAGGACTACGAGGAAAAAAGAAGACTGCGAAAGTATCCAATTTGCACATAAAAAAAAAATTGCCGTCTCGTATTCAATATAATAATATCATTATGAGAGTTCGAGAGTTCGTCACAAAAGCGTGGGAGTATATAAGCCGCGAGAAGCTTTTCTATTCGTATATGATGAAAGGAGCGACGATGCCCTTTAAGAGAACCTCACAAAGACGACTTTGTTTCATTTGGTGCTCGCGTCATCGTTTCTTATTTACGCTTTTGCACATATATATATATATATATATATGCGCACACACATGTATATAAAAGACTGTATAAAGCGTACGTGATAACGGTCCAGAACAAATGGCTTTACCGCATTTTTCCTCGCACCAGACTTCCCTCTCTCTCTCTCCTCTCTCTCTCTCTCTCTCTCTCTCTCTCTCTCTCTTTCTCTCTCTCACTCTCTCTCTCTCTCTCTCTCTCTCTCTCTCTCTCTCTCTCTCTCTCTCTCTCTCTCTCTCTCTCTCTCTCTCTCTCTCTCTCTCTCTCCCCCTCTCTCCCTCTCTCTCTCCCTGGTCCACTACATCACATGACGCTCCTCTGTGTTACAACATTATTCTAAACGTATGATTATTGTGTTCGATCAACTAAGACGCGGACGAGCAGGCGCCAGACACTGACAATCGTAACTCGAGACGACATACGGTACCGTAAAAAAAAAAAAGAAAAAGAAAGAAACATAATGGATTCTTTTGTTGAAATATTTGTCTGGTGTATCAGGCCACATGTGTGCTCGTTCTGAAACGCGAAGCGTCTATTTTGTCAAATGACACACGTCTCTTGACGGCGTTTCTAAAATAAACTTCACTTACGATTGCAAAGTTTTTGCTTTGCGAAAATACGCCTTTTGATGAAATGGCATAAAATTAATTGCGATATTGATTGTAAAAAAAAAGGGCGCATTGACGACAACGTCACGATTGACGGATTGGAGGGTTTGAGGCAGCGGTTCTTAAACTCTCAAGTCCACGGAACACTCAATAAATCATTTCGATTTTACGGAACTCCATATCAAATGACAAAAAAATAAAAGGTACTTCAATTTGACATAAGAGTAAAAACAATTGTCACAAAAGATATTTCAAACAAAGATTAATGTGACGAATGGAACTGCTTTACGGTTTTATCAATTTTTTTTTTTTAAGGTAATCCTATCGCCAGCCTTCAATCCATAGGATTTTCATTTTTTTTTTTGAGCTTCACTAAATATATTAATAATCGTCTCTGTAAAATTTCAGGGTTGGTTATCGACCTAATTACAGAGAAAAAAAATATATAAAAATTGCGTATTTTTTAAGGAATTCCGAGACGACATACAAAAACCCAATTTCCGGTCGCTACAAAAGTGTATATAATAGTGAAAATCCGTCAGATTCTTAAAAATAATTAGATTTACATAACACTTGTAGTAATCCAATGCTCTCAGAAAAAATTACTTTCAGAATATTAAATAAAAGTGAAAAACATTCAACATTGCTATTTTCAACGCAAGTATGCCATTTTTTTTTAATAGCTATTATAATCCAATGCTTTAATGACAAAAAGTAAGTCGCGGAGCCCCGGTGACTTTCCCATGGAACCCTTGGGTTACGCGGAACACAATTTAAAAATCGCTGGTTTAAAGAACCCTGGGTGGAAGAAATCCAATAGTTATAATCCAATGTAATAATGATAATAATGGTAAGAAAAGCGGATTAGTACGAATAATGCGAGCTTGATCTTTTTGCGTTAGACAAAAGAGGATCACTTAAGTGCAACGAAAATCCAATGTCGAGATAAAGAGGAAGACGATTCAGTGGATATGGTTTGTCACGTGAGGACACAAGCGTGGAGCCGAGGAGTGAGTTCAACCCTCGTCGTTCAAAGGACAGGCCGAAGAAGATCGACACGGCCTTCGGGCCTTTTGCCGCCGGTTATATGCCTGCTTCATCGTAATCGTGGAATTGGGGGTAAAATGGCCCTTCGGGGGAAAATGGATCCCATTCCGCAAAAAAACGTATCGCTTCTGCCGAGGGATCGCATTATTCGTGAGCTGGAAGAGCAAAAATCATGCAACCTCAAATCACAAGAGAAATTCTAGAGTGAACAAACACGTGTCAATAAGAATAGGAAGAAAGAGATTCAAGAAGAATAAGAAGAAAGAGAATGAAAAAAATGTGACAAACACCTCGATGACGCAGGAAGAAAATTTATTTACGTTTTTTCTTCGCAAAATCATATTTACTGGATAAATATATTGAGAAACAATCGGTAAATTAAAAGTTTATTTTTAAATAATATATTTAATGAATTTAAAATTTGGTAATAGTATTCTCTAGCGGATTATTAACGATCATGAGTGTGCCAAACTACTTTTCATCTCAGGATTTATAAGTATATGTTTAAAAGTTGATTGCGGTTTTACAGCAGCATGGTACAAGTAAAACTTTTTTTTTTGCCATAACCCTAAACGATTTTATCCCGATATCGTCAAAAGTTTGAAATTTACTGAATTTTCGTAACATATTTGAAATTTTAGCGGGCTAAAAACCGAAAATTCAATTAATTTTGGATTTATACTAATTGAAATGCTAATAAAATGCATTTACCGAAAGTATTGACTATTTGTAATTGGTTTTATAAATGTATCATTTATTGTAATTGCAGTGAATAAAATAAACAGGATTCTAAAGGTTGTCTCGAAATGACCGGACATTTTAAATGACGCGCCATTTTTTTTGTGGCGAACACAGAGTACTAATCTTTGACAACTGGCATCAGGAAGTATTGAGGCTTAGTCGTGGAGAATTACACGAACGAGCAACGCATAGAGATTGTGAAAATGCAATGTCCAACAATGCAGTTATTGCAGACGAAGTTTCATGGTCGTGTTATCTCGCCCCGCGGCGATGTGAATTGGCCACCAAGATCGTGCGATTTCACGCTCATTGGACTTCTCTCTTGGGCCTTTTCTAAAAGGAAAAGTGTATGCCAATGATCCACAGACCATTTCGGAGCCCAAGGAAGCAATTGGATCCATTAATGAAATTAGTCCGCAGTTATGTCAAAATGTTATTGAAAATTTCGTCAAAAGCGGCGGCCATTTATCGGATATTGTGTTCCACACAGAACCTCCATATTTGTATCTTATATTAAAATTAAAATATTCATACTTATCGAATAAATAATAGGTTTTATTAATAAATAAAAATGTCAGGTTATTTTGAGACACCCTGTAGCGTACAAACAGGATTTAAGGGCTTACATACACCTGGGTAGGTATCCAATCCAGGTAAAAGGTGTCCAATCGAAAGTAGCTATCCTTTGAGTGTCTACCCTGAAAATTTCATAATAAAATTCGCAGTAATGAAGAAGTTATAGCGTTTTGTAACTGCCCGGCCGAGCAACGACTAACGGTTGGGGCGCAGGTAGACGCGGCCTTTGTCATCTGTTTGACTATGAGTTTGACTATGAATGAGGTTGACACAGCAAAAACAAAAAGATCTAATGGAAGCGTCAACATCTAAGGAAGATCCGTCATATGGCCCAGGAATCGACGATTTCATGTAAGTTTAAAATAAACCAGTTATTTCAGTGTAAAGTGTGCTCAAAACTTTAAACGCGTTTTACTCGAAACAGTGTTTTCAAAATCGGTACCAGAAATATCGCCGCAACTACTGGACCGATCGGGATCAAGTTTTGCACAGTTATGCTTCACACAATAATCGAGTACTTATCGAGCCATTTTTTCGATACCTGGCATAGTTTTTTTTTCATCATAAGTACTGAACACTTTTGAGGCGAAAAATCGCCTGTTTTATTCCAGTGACTGCCATGACCCTGACTAAATTTTTAAATTGCGGCTCGGTAAGTACTAGTTTTATCTATCTACTTTAAGAAACGATTTTTTTTCAGACAAAAAATGGCAGAGGCACGTCTGGTACCGCAAACGCTGTCAACAAAAACACGTCCCAGGAAAACGACCGTTTTTTACCGCTTGAAATTTTTTAACCAAATTTTCACACAATGTACATAAAATGTCATACTTTAAAATGTTTATCATGGTTGTTCAATAAAATTCAGTTTTATACACAAAAAAATTCTTAAACATAATCTTACTTTTAGCCGTCTCAGGTGTATGTAAGCCCTTAATAAATGTTAAATTTAACATGAATATTATCCATAAGATTATCCAGAATGAAATTTGTATTTTCTTCGTGGTGGTCCATTTTGCCCAATCTATCGGATAAAAGCGTATAAAGAAATCGTGGACTAACGCGTGTGGGATCGAGGATCTTTATTCCTTCTTTCTCTCACGTGGTACACGCGAGCCGGGGCAAGAAAATAAGCCGACTCGGCGAACCCGGCGCGCGGAGACGTCAGAAGGATTATTGTCTTTGGGTTCTTATCTACGTCAGGGAGTCCTTGGAGGATACGTCCCGGCTTGTGTACAACAACGTTAAAGCGTGTACGTGGATGTACACGCGAGCAGAAACGCACACGATTATATAGACGTGAGAAGGAGGTTGAAACGCGGGGGTGGGTGCTTGTGCGCGGTGGTGATGGGAAGTGAGAGGAGCCTGGGCTCCCTGGGGACCCAGGGGGGAAAAGAAGAGACAAGTATGGAAGGACGATGACATCGCGAGGATCATTGGGAAGGAGAAATCGAGCCGCGAGCATCTCTTCGAATCCGTCATCTCGAGCGACAAACCACACCGGAGGTTTCGAACCTTAGGCTTAGGCCACTCTATAATTTTGAAAGCGCGAAAAAAAACATTTTTTTGCTCGAAAGGTACTTAAGACAGTAGTCTCGCCAAGGCGTTTTTCTATAGATTTTGAAAATTTATTTTGAGGAGCCATTCAAGACACTATTAAGTGATTATATGCAAAATTTCAAAAGGATTCACCGTTGTTTATTCGAGACATTGGCAACCAAAGATTGCACGGTTAAACACGTGTTCTTATGGGGAGCAGTTGAAAATTTCACATTTCACGCAATAACTTCGAAACTTTTGTAGAGATATTTTTTTTTTTATTCTCAATTACAGAGGAACATATAACGAAGTGGGGTAAAAAAAAAAATCATGAATTTTGACCGTCTAGTTTCCGAGATATAGCGATTTAAATGAAGCAATGTCTAGCGACGCTAGCGCCAAATATCACGAGAAAAATTCGTTGGGCTTGCGACGTTGCCACGTTCTCCGCGCTCGCTAGACTACAGTAGTGTCTGCATATCCGTAGCACGCAGAGTATCTACGTATTAGTAGCCGGAATGGATAATCTGATACAAAAGTGACGGTTAGGTGATGGAGGAAACGTTACTTTATAAGTTTTCACATCTCGATACGATGTACAACCTACATTATGAGGATATTTCGCAATATTTCGAAGCTTTCATCGATTGAGCGAAGAATAAACTTTTCAACGTGACTGTGGCGAGACTTACTACCTTAAGGGTCTTCAATATGATATACCGAAGTATCATAGGCGGTGAAAATCTTCAAGTACCTCAAACACCTATAATTGTATCAACTTGAAAACTCTGTATATAAATATTCTTCGAAATAAATAATAAAACACAGATTTTAGGATTTTTAAAAATAAGCCCTAATTGAGGGTGCAACGGGGTGTTGATGTTTGAATTGGAAAATCGAATTCCCTGCTTTTGAAAAGATGCAAATCTGAAGATATGTTCCTTAAGGCTTTAGGGCCACTCTAGAGGCTAAAAAAAGGGCATGTTTGTGATTTTTTTTCAGCAAACCCATAAAATAAATCGAAATTACAAAATAGGGCTTTTATTATACACGTAATTGACTATATAGAATTATTTTTTCACAGCGATACATGTCAAAATGTCGATTGTGCAGCATTTTTCCGATGACGCCTTTTCATATAAATGTTTATCTAAAAGTTATTTTAAAGATAGCAAAGTTATTTTGAAACTGGCGACGATTTTTCACCGTACACCACCAGCCTATTAAATCATTAAATTATCATACAAATTATATCCAAAGTATCGCAGTGATCTCAGCAGTTGCAATAAAACATTTTAAAAACGACGTAAGGAAGAAAAAGATAATCGCAACGCTAGGAGGCTCTCTCGAGCGCCTACACTCAAAGTTCCACTGTAATTTGCTTACAATTAAAAATGCAACTCTGAAAGAGCGTATCGACCCCCCCCCCCCCCCCCCTCCCCCTCCCCAACGATCTGTACAAACGCGCGGCCCATCCATCCATCGAGTCGCGCCACGCGCCGGGCGCCTAGAAAGTGATTAATTCTTAACAAGGCGAGGTTTGCTCGGTACTTGAGCGACCACGCGGCTGGTTTGCGGTTTGTTCTCGTGTATGAAGAATGACGAGAGAGAGAGAGAGAGAGAGAGAGAGAGAGATGAGATGAGAGAGAGAGAGAGAGAGAGAGAGAGAAACGCAAGGGAGGAAGGAAGAAGGAACAAGGGCTGAACGCCGCATCGTCAAGGTTTATGAGAAAGGGTCGGACTAGAATAAGAGATGAAAAAGGGAAGAGTACAAAGAGACGAGAGAGTGAGTGAGTGAGTGAGTGAGTGAGTGAGTGAGTGAGAGAGAGAGAGAGAGAGAGAGAGAGAGAGAGAGAGAGAGAGAGAGAGAGAGAGAGAGAGAGAAGAGAGAGAGAGAGAGAGAGAGAGAGAGAGAGAGAGAGGAAAGAGAGAGAGAGAGAGCGAGAAGTTAATGAGAAGTGCAGGAGGGGGAAGAGGTTTCAACCTCGGTTACAACTGCAGATTTGATGATGTTGGAAAGAAACAAAAAGACAAAAGTAAAAAACGAAGGCTACACATACATCGCACCCTCTTGCCCTCTCGCATACACATGAAAAAGCTTCCAGATAGAAAAACGTGTATTACAATGGTACCGCTGTTTCCAGCCACCCCCTGAAAACGTCGTCGCATATCTACCGAGCGTGTACTTCACGTATACCAGCCCTCATTGTCAACCGCGTTCTTTGCCCATCTCTCCTCATCGTGGAGACAAGAGAGGGATTTCGAGTGAGAGAAAAAAGAGAACGAAGAGATTTTGCACCAAGGAAGGATCGATGGACATATATATATATATAGATGTACACACGTACGCATATATGCTTATACGTATTTGGTGACCCCGGACCATTTTGTATGTGTTCACCCACAAACACACATTTGCGGCCAAAGAATAAAATCAGTGCGCGGCTTAACTGTCATCCCTATCGTGGCTCGCGTTTGCTGTGCGGTAGGTTTCGTACTCTGACAAGGGAATACGGGGTAATATGGACCAGACTTACTTCATTGTTTGGTTAATTGTATTCGCAAAAAAAAGAATTGCTACGAAATTGTTTGCTACACTTTCGTTTATCTAAATGAAAATATATGTAAAAATGGATCTATGTAAATCTATGTAAACACATATACATCTATATATATATATCTTTTATGATTGATTCGTGCTTTTTAAAGTGAAACTTTTTAGCCCCTTTTTTCGTTCGGTTTCGTCCTAAAAGGCACGCAAATTTTTTTCTGTATTTTTTGGATTAACTATTCGTCAGATTATTTCCTTGAGCTCCGAAATGGTCTGTGGATCATTGGCATACACTTTTCCTTTTAGAAAAGCCCAAAAGAAAGAAGTCCAATGGGCGTCAAATCGCACGATCTTGGTGGCCAATTCACATCGTCGCGACGCGAGATAACACGACCATGAAACCTTCGTCTGCAATAACTGCATTGTGTCACGTTGCATTTTGCACAATTTCTATGCGTTGCTCGATCTTGTAATTCTTCATGACTTAAGGCCTTAGGCCACTCTAGAGGCCAAAAAGGGCATATTTTGTGTTTTTTTTTCAGCGAAACCACAAAATAAATCGGAATTACAAAATAGGGCTTTTATTATACACGTAATTGACTATACCAAATTATTTTTTCACAGCGATACATGTCAAAATGGAGACCGTGCAGCATTTTTCCGATGACGCCTTTATTTCTGGAAGGTCAACGGCCGGACCAACAGCTCCTATAATTTTTGAGTTATGATGAGACACTAAAGTTTTTACGATTATATATAAGAATAGCTATAGAAGTACGTGGGATTTTTTTGATATATTGTTTTTTGTCAAAATGGCGCATTTCTAAAACAAAAAGTATAAAATGCCATGAGAAAATCATCAGAAAATTGTTTACAAAAAAGGAACTATGTAATATAATTAAAAAATCCTACGTAGCGCCTCAGAAAATGTAATTCTAAACATACAGTTCAAAATTTCAAGTGAATCGGTTGAAATTTGTTTGAGTTATGGGTCCGGCCGACTTGAAAAATGTAGTTTTGAGATAAACGCGTTTAAAGTTAGTAGAAAGTCACGACATGAATCAGGAGGGGTTGCGCTAGAATTCGAAAAGCGAGTACTTAGAGATTTTTCACACCCATAATCTTTTGGAATATAATTTTATAGGTACTAAGGTACATTTTCAACAAAAAAAAAATCGATTTTTGGAAAATCCTAGAGTGGCCCAAGGCCTTAACCTCAATACTGCCTGATGCCAGTTGTCAAAGGTTAGTACTCTATGTTCGCCACAAAAAAAAAATGGCTCGCAATTAAAAATATCCGGTCATTTTGGGCCACACTTTAGATATCTTACGGATTGAAATCCACTTCGTTAATGAGGGACGTCGCACACGGCATAGAATTGACGAAACGTCAATTCTCAATGCTGGATGTTTCGGTAAGCAGAATGTTTCGAAAAGTTTAGGTTGTTTTTTCGTCGGTCCATTTTATGACGAATTCTTCCACGTAGGATGGATAAGCACTCGTTGCGGTGGACTACTGTCAGAATAGTGCCCGTTGCAACGCCTTTCGTTCCGCTGTGCATCGTACAAGAGAGAGAGAGAGAGAAAGAGAGAGAGAGAGAGAGAGAGAGAGAGAGAGAGAGAGAGAGAGAGAGAGGGAGAGAGGGAGAGAAGAATACGCGGTGAACCAAAATCTCCACTCGAAAGAAGAATAATCTGAGAGCTCACGAGGTACATACACGTGGCGTGAAACAAAAAAAATTCATCCCCATCTTGCAGTCTTCACTTTTCTCAGTCTCTATCCTTCTTCGTCTCTTTTCTTTCGCCCTCTCTCTGTTCTTTCTTTTTCTCCTGCGGATCGCGTGCACCATACAATTCTTGGTTTTATTGTATTATTTTTCGTCTCATTCTCGACCCCCCAGGGTATTAATGGGCAACCGAAAAATTCGCATACTCGAATTCTCGATTCGATACACGTACCACGAGAGACGAGCGATTTTGTTTCTTTGCAAATCGAATACCCTACCTCTTCTCGCTTTTTCGTTTGTAATGTGACGCGAACACGTGAGTTAATCATAATCGTTGGAATCTTCGAGTGAACATTTTTGAGTTGCCTTCGATCCGCAAAATAAAGGCCTCCTTCCCCGAGCAGAGATCGGTGATAGGGGATTATCGGGTACCTAAACGAGGGTAACGATGTTGGGAATATTAATACGTTAGGAGGCCTCCGATGAACCTCCCGAATGGCAGAAACTGGACATTGTCAGTCAAAGGAGGCCAATGCAGAGCGCAACAGAACCTGCGAAACCTCAGGTGGGCCTACTTCGAGCGTTCCCGCAGAACCAACTGGCCCTCCGTTCGGCCTACTGTAGGCGCGCTGTAGACCCTCTGGAGCCTCCATTCAGCCTACTGTAGGCGCACTGTAGACCCTCCGGACCCTCCATTCAGCGAAAACGCGTTTATTTCGTCATCGACCGAGTTACCGATCAGGCCACAATGAAGCGTTGATGGAGGAGATACCGGATTTGGGCTCAAAGCAGGTTAGATGGGCTCGAGGCAATGGTCTTGAGATCGAAAGCAGGTCAAGGAGGCATGTGTTCTGCACGTTTCACTGAAACTGGCGGGGTCGAAAGAAGGTTTGGGAGGACTAACAGAGGCTACACTGGAACAAATGGAGGCCTCTTCATGGCAATGAACTAGACAAGTGGGGTTTGGTAGGGTCAACGATGGCTGTCGGCTTGTGCATTACAAAAGAAATGAGTCCTGTGAGTGTTCAGAGGAGGCTAATAAATGTTGACTCCGGAAGCTTTTTCATCGTAGAGAAGTTACTCTTGCACAATCCACTTAGATTGCAAAACGAACTATAAAGATGATTTACGGCGAATTAGCAATGGGGCAAAAGTGGAAAGAATACTCGTGCAGAAATTTCTTAGGGATATCTAGGTTCCGATTGCGGATTCCGATTGGGATATGATACGGATTCTCTAGAAGGGGTATCCTCGTCGGAATCCAGATGGTGCCCCCTACCAGAGATGGGTATACTTAAATTACAATGTTATTCAATTATTAATCTGGTCACAAATTAATGAAATTACAAAATGATCTCATTGAACTGTATTTCATTACATTTTAATTGTAATAAGGCCTTATATACGCGAAAAATTTCAAAATTTTTCATTCTTTATTTATTTTTGATTCAATTAGCCTGAACGGTTAGGAATATTTTAAGCTTTACAGAATTGAAAAATTCCAAAAATTGCTATTAAATAAGGTAAGATTGCATTTATAATAGATACCGCGCGGCGCGCCCGACTGCCAACTTCAAAGCCGTTTTTCCACGATTCACTTTTTTGAACCTTGTGAAAGTTCTAACTCTTGAACGAAGGTTCAGATCGCTTTGAAATTTTTACAACATATTCTTAGTATCATCACCTATCGTGTGAACCACAGAAACAAAAATTTCAATGACACAAAAAAATATAAAAAATAAAATACCGACATAAAATTGCGTAAAAAAATTTTAAGTTTCGAATTTTTATTATAATAATTTTTTTTAAATAATATTGTTGGTTCACACTGAAGATACATTTATTATGCAATTATAAATATGTTCATTTTTTTTTTGAAACACCCACATCGATGCCGAGAACTTTCACCATCAACGCGCGTGCAAAAAAATACATTGCTTTATTATTTCATTTTTTTTTAACCGCGTCTAGAAAAGTACCTTCGAAAATCGACGAAATCGCGTATATAAGGCCCTAAGGTACATTTTTGACAAAAAAAGCGATTTTTGGAAAATCCTGGAATGGCCTAAGGCCTTAAATACATATTTTCTTAGTTCGAACGATCCCCATTTAATTTAAATATAATTACTCAGAATAAATAACCTATATCACTTTTCTCCAGGAAATATAAGTCTTTCAAGGTCTATATATTGTTTTTACGAATTTTTTTTATTAAATGTAAAGAATTTTGTTCAAAATTCTGTTATTAAGATATATAAGTTTTGGCAGTTATACTGTAGCACGAATTTTTACCTAATCGTTTATCAGATCCTTGAATAAATGATTTCAGGAAACGTCCAGCGTTTCCAGCTGATACGGATCGGTATCTCCTGGTGATTTGTTACATTAATCCCTCGGATCCGATTCGATATCGATCTAGATCTTGTTCTAGAAGTTCGGGATTCTAGCCCGAATCCTATGCAAAGTTTCTATTTAGATTCTGAATAAAGTCCTTAATAATTCCGGATTAGGATCCTGGCTGGAATCCGATTTGCGAGCGTTACATTTCGTTCCAGGATCCTAGTCCGAATCGGACTAGCACGGATATGTATCTATGTACACATTAACGTGCAAATTTTCCATTATTTCATTATTTCACTAATGGCAATTAATTGTCGAGACTTTTGGAAGATCCAAGGGTTGCGAGTGCGTACGAGGCCAAAGATACACCGCGGAGGGAACGTAGCATAAATGCAAGCGATATATAGGCGAGGAAGTATCACGATATATATAACACGACGAGAGCAGTGAGTACGAGAGAGGGGCTCTCTTTTAATGAGCGTCTCGCGGAGGCGCTCGCAGGTGTCGTCCATATGTGTGTTCCCCGCGAGAGTAATAGCGGCTCCAGGCTCGTTGAATTATACACTATCTTTCACGTCGGGCCCAAAATATATGCGCACAGATTACACGTGACATTGGTCGCTTCTTCTCTTTGCCGAGCAACCATTTTTAAACTCTTTCAATCTCCATTTTTGATCTGCGCTTGTCAAGATCTTTTTAGCCTCGGATCATTTTACTCTTGCTTCATCGTAAATTGGAAAGAACTGCTCGGATCGATATCTGACTGATCTTATTGAGTCCTTGTTAATTTTTTCTCTTGCCGAGATTGAAAAATTACCTAAAGTTACGTCATTTTTGGACACTCGAAAACATTCAAACAGCTGACGGCTATTCCAGTATCCGCATTCCAGCCAGTGTTGGGCATTAATCAATTAAATTTTTCAATCAGTTCATTGATTGATCAAAAAAGTAATTGCAATTAATTTAATTGCAATCAAGTATTAATTGTATGTTGCAATTCATTTATTTGGATTAATCTATGTTAATTGCAATTCGCAATTAAAACAATTGCAATTCACTTTTTTAATTGTTCTAAGAAATAATTAAAACTAATAATTAAGCTGTTTAACTTTACAGATATTAGATACGACGTGCTTGTTTGGGTTTTGTAGGCTTACGCAGCACCCTATACAATAATCAGTTTTAATTGTTAGTTTTTAATCAAATACACAAGAAAGATTGAAAATTCATAAGTTTCTAATTGTGGAAAGTCGCGATTAACAATTGATTAATTGTTAATTGCGACTACAGCAAATAAAATAAATGAATTGTTAATCGTGAGTTTTCACAATTACAATTAATCAATTGTTAATTATAGTCGAGATTAAAAATAAATTAATTGTTAATTGTTATATCCGTGATTAACAATTAAGTAATTGTTAATTGTTATAGACGTGATTAACAATTTATTAATTGCGAATCTTTAGTTAGCCTAGCAATTAAATTTTGCCCAACACTGGTTCCAGCATTGCTATGAGGATTAGAAGAACCGTCTCCAGCGCTGTGCGGCTTCCCGAGGAAGTTATTTTGAGGGAGAAAATATTGAGTTGTAATTCTATTCGAATAAAAAAAATTGAAAAAATAATCAGTCCAATTACTCAAGGTATTACTGAATGGATCGTCGGGCAAAAAGTTAGTCGAAAATGGGCGAACCGTGGATTTACAAGTCTAGATTATGTCGTACATAGTTTGGCCTTGCAAATATCTAATTTAATAATAAATGAACACTTCGAAATTTTTATTTTTCATTTTTAATAATAATTGAAGTCAAATTCGACGATATTGGCGTGTGCTTGACTGAGGTTTTGTCAGTGACTGTACAACTGTTTCAACTGTCCAACAAATTTTTTTTGCAATTATGAAATTTAATTAATACGTTCGGATCATCTTGTTAATATCAATGATTATCCAAAAACTCAATATATATTGAGTTTTCCATTGATTGCTATTAATTCATCGTTAAAAAAGGTGACACTCCTCATTACTTTAATTAATTTCTCGACAATTTATTTGAAACTTAGCATAATTAATCGCTTGATGCCTTTGAAGAAACGGAAGGTTTACTCTATGCACCAGGCATAGCTGATAAGTGTGAGTATAAATTTTTTATAAGAAATCTGAAATCAAACCTTTAAACGCGTTTTTCTCGAAACAACAAAAAAAAAATTCTATCCAACCGATTGCTTTCATGCACATGTTATTCTACACAACAATGGCTCCGTCGGGTACTAAAATTACTTAATTATAATAGTAATTTATTTTTTATCACCGATTTTCAACGAAAACATCACGATTTTTAAATATTTTTTTCCCAACTCCGCCATTTTGTTATTTATTAATAAAAATGTGTATATATAGTACGTGACAGAGTCACAAGCATACAGAACAATAATCAATCAATTTTTTTTGTTTCAGATCACCTAAATGCCGTCATTATCCGCGCCACCCACCTACCTCCATTTAAAAGTGTCTAACTTAAAAAAAAAACAATGATAAAATTGTGTAAAATTAAGTAAAAATTTGAATAGTTTACGATGTCAATAAAAAAAAAAGTAAAAAAATTTAAATGATTGTATTTTATTTTGTTATGGAAAAAAATCTGAAATAAGCTTCCGAAACGGGCCTGAACACCAGACTACATCCATAAATTCATATCTTTATAACTACTAAATTATTCAGTGAAAAATTCTTAAATAATTCATGTATTATTGTTCTATCAAGAACTACCATTCCTCAAGTTTTCAAGAATTTTGGCAATCTTTCAATATCCAACCAGTAATACTTTAATTTACACACCTCGTAAGTGCATTGTTTCAAGTTGTGTATGGTATTTACACTTATTAATTCCTAAAATTGCACACCTTAGGTATAACAAACAACACACACGAATTATCATTGTAGGAATGCTGTATTAAAAAATCTGTCACGTCACTCTGCAACTGGAAAAATCAAACATGCACGGAGAGAATTAAATGTTAAAAACTACCGTGCAGTAACGGTAACCAGATGACAACCCTGAAACTTCGCTTATTATTACTGAGTAAAACACAGATTTTTACGAAAATAAAATAAAATTTCTTCTTCAGATAGAAAATTTTACCAGATTTTCTAGTAAATTTTCATGTGTAACAAAATACGCAAAACTTAAATTTAAAAAATATATAATATCAGCGAAATTTTACTGTGCATTTTATTATTTTATGCCTTTCAAAAATGTCTATAAAAAAGTATCGTCTTTATAACAGTTATTTTAAGATTTATTATAAAATTTAATGAGTGTTATAGGAAAATGTATTGTGCTCTCGGTAAAAATTATCCTGCGTGCTACCCTTCTTGTATAGTAAAATTTTAGCTACGTATTTGAAATTTTCTGTAACGTGAGTTAAAAAGAACTTGTCGCATACGAATGATTATGCTTTTCTCACTTGTCACCACATTGAAATATATAACGGTAATTTTTACCGTGAAATTCACGACAACAATTACTTTTTAATTCTCTCCGTGTGTAGTAAAAAAAAAAGCGTCTGTCTCCTAAGTTTCGAAAAGGCCTCCTACACGAAATAACGTTGGTAGCAATATTACGAATAAAATGCAACGATGAAAAATGGTTGCTTGGATCGAAACAAAAGATGCAATTAAATTCGCCTCATTCGAATAAACATTCTTGCGAGTAAATTAATAACCACCGGTATACAAGCGACGGCAGACATTTTTCTCTTTTTTTTCTTCTTTCTTTCAGTGCCCATTTTCTCGGTGGGCTGTGTACGAGCTTTGCGATAATTTCTGAGATACACATAAATATGCGCGGTAGTTTGCTTCATACGCTTTTCGAGCGCGGCAAATCGTGGAAAAGAAAGAATATATCCCGAAGGAATATGCACGCCTGTATGTGTGTTTGTTAAATTGGAATTTCTTGGGAGAGATTAACCGAGAGATTGGAGGGAGAAGATTGATAACGATACTCCTGGTGGTTCTGGGATGTTCCTCGCGGGGACACATAAGCCCGGTGCGTTTTGTAGTGCCGCATATCAGGGAGCTGCAGAAGCGGCATAAAACAGGTCCTATTAAAAGAATCGCGTGTCCCTATCGATCCTGACGATTTCTTCTTTTCATCTCTCTCTCTCTCTCTCTCTCTCTCTCTCTCTCTCTCTCTCTCTCTCTCTCTCTCTCTCTCTCTCTCTCTCTCTCTCTCTCTCCCCCCTCTCTCAACGCACCCTATTGCTCTTTCTCTCTCACTCTCTTTTTCTCTTTGTCTTTCGCTTTCTTTTCATTTTTCTCATGCAAAAGCCCCGGAAAGACGCCGATGAGAGCTAAGAGATTTTCTCCACAATAATACGTACGCACACACACACATGGATAATTTAAAAGCGTGCGGTGTACAACGTGCGTATATATATCTATAAAGAGGTTAAGAAAATCACGAGGGATGCTCGCCGCATGGGATGATGAGGAACGAAGGGTGGGTGGGGGTTAAGTTCCCAAAGCTGCAATGTACATGTGTGTGTGTGTGTGTGTGTGTGTGTGTGTGTTTGTGTGTGTGTGTTTGTGTGACGGCACCAGCAGGAGGAATTTAGCAGCTGCCCGATTCATTCACATTCTCTCTCGCGCTGGAATTCCTTATACTATGAATGCTCTCCCGAGTCTCCCGAGACCGCGAAGATTTTAACAGCGAGACCGAAGAGACCGAATTACTATGGAGAATTCTGTGAAAAGGGCGTATCGGGCCGTAATACATGATTTTAATTGGTATCCTTCTAATATTAGACCCTATAAACGTATTCGTTTGGACGGTATATATATATATATATCGTCCAAACGAATACGTATATATATAAGTATGTGTGTGTGCACGCGGTGGTGACATAAATAATAGGTACGATAGACTCTTCCTCCACTGACAGAAAAACTCTAGTGATATTAGATGCGTCTATTTGATTTTTTTTTCAATTTGAATTAAAGGCTTACCTGGGTAGGTAAAGAAGATCGATTTTTCAAAAAGGTGCTCATTCGAAAGTACTATCCTTTGAGTGTCTACCCTGAAAATTTCATAAGGAAATTCGCAGCCATGACGAAGTTATAACGTTTTGTAACTGACCGGGTGAGCAACGACTACCGGTTGGAGAGTAGATAGACGCGGCCTTTGTCATCTGTTTGACTATGAGTTTGACTATGAATGAGGTTGACACAGCAAAAAAAAAAGATCTAATGGAAGCGTCAACATCTAAGGAAGATCCGTCATGTGGCCCAGGAATCGATGATTTCATGTAAGTTTAAAATAAACCAGTTATTTCAGTGTAAAGTGTACTCAAAACTTTAAACGCGTTTTACTCGAAACAGTGTTTTCAAAATGGGTATCAGAAATATCTCCGCAACTACTGGACCGATCGGGATCAAGTTTTGCACAGTTATGCTTCATACAATAATCGAGTACTTATCGAGCCGTTTTTTCGATACCTGACATAGTTTTGTTTTTTCATCATAAGTATTGAACAATTTTGAGGCGAAAAATTGCCTTTTTTCTTTCAGTGAAAGCCATGACCCGAAAAAATTAAATTTTTAAATTCCGGCTCTATAAGTACTATCTACTTCAAGAAACAAATATTTTTTTTCTTAGATAAAAAATGGCAGAGGAACGTCTGGTACCGCAAACGCTGTCAACAAAATCACATCCCAGGAAAACGACTGTAACTTTTTTACCGTTTGAAATTTTTTAACCAACTTTTCACACAATGTATCGAATCGAAATCGAAATCGAAAATTTGATGACATTTAACAAGATTAATGTGATTGTTTCCCTTCGTTTGGGTTAGGTTATTTTTCGATCCGTCCGTTTCAATCTCCAGATCTCATAATTTTCGAGCGATTGTTTTTTCTCACAAAAATGATTTCACACTTCGTACGTTAGCGGAATAAATATAAATACTCGTGGAATTGATTCTGGACACTTTTACATTTTCTGACAATTTGTACGTTGTCATTCATACTTTGTAATTTTTTAAAAATACTTACAAAACTAATTATATATATATATCCTTGCAGGTTTTTATCTATTACCCAATTGAGTCCTTTCCTAATCGTACTCGCAATTCCTCTACCAAACGAATCGCGCAGCCGCCGCGAACACGGATGTACGCTAGAATTCCGATCATTCGAGTGAGCGATAAGCCACGTGACCGAATGGCTCTGCGAAAGATTCTCGATCGCGATCGTATAAAAAAATAAAAAAAAAAAAAGAGTTAACCTTTAATTACCACGGTATAACGGCCGCGTTGAGATAAGCTCGAGATAAAATAATTGTGTAATAGTTGAGAAATATACATGCAATTTACACCGTTAAGTCGGGTGTTTGTTATTCCCTGAAGCATCTCTCTCTCTCTTTCTCTCTCATCATCATCCTCTCTTCCACCTCACGGATATACGAGCCATAGAGCGCGGACACGCTAACGATCACGTTTCAACAATGAGGTGCACAATGTTAATGAGAAAAGTAATTATGGGAGGCCCTTCTCCCGGAAACAAATCGGGGGTCGTCCCGTTGAGAGTGAGGAAAGAAAAAGAGAGGGGTGTTAAGTGCACCAACGTGCGGGGTGAAAAGAGAGGAGCTACAGGAACGGCAGTCAAGCTTTAGGAAAGGGTAAGATGGGAAAATAAAAAGGGCGTAAAATTTGCCCGTCTGTACGAACGTATGTATTTGTATACGCTACAAAAAAAGTTTCCATACGTCTACATATGTATGTTTATGTAGTAAAAAATAATACACACACACACACATACACACACATATGCGTAGATATATGTAAGAGAAGTCAGTGGAGGTGCACCTCTCAAGAAGCGGAGGTCGCAGGAGAGTGTGTAAAAACGTCAGGGGTTATAAGTGCCAAGTGGTCCAAACGTCGTCAGACCTCCATAGCGACTTATTTTCATTGCCGCACACGAACCTATATATATGGGGGGCATTCCACTTCAAATCGACCACTTTTCGGCCCGACGCCTTTAGATCTGGCTGAAACTTTAATATGTTATTGTTTGCATCTCAAAACGCTTGTGTAATTTTTTCAAAATTTTTTTACGTAATCACAAATACGTAGTGAGTTTTTGAAAAAATCGCCAGTTTTTTCATCAAATGCTCATAACTTTCTGAAAAATGGGCAGATTAAGATCGTGGTATTTTCTGAAATTCTTCGTTTTTAAATGTTATTTATGAAATAAAATATTTGAAAAATATTCAAAGTCATCTTCGACCAGGTTTTTTTAGTTTTGTGGAAAGAAACGCGATTAAAAAAAAACGCCACTTTTGATTTTTTTTTTTGTAAAAAAAATATGATAAATTTTGCATTTTTTTGCCGTTAGATCCATCGTGGTAAGATTTTTCTTTCCATTTTTTTTTAATTGAAAATTTGTTCTTCTTATTTTTTTCCAAATATAGCTGTTTTCTATGATGATATAATAATTTTAAATGGTTAATTCTATCATACTCAATACTTTTTATATAATATTAACTCACTTAAAAAGTTTTCCAATTATGTTGAATTATTTTTAAAGGTTTATTCAATGGGGAATGAAGTAAAAAGTTATTCAATTAATTGTTTAATAGTAATTAATGATGAATTTATTCATTTCCGTGACGTTTGAATAATTTACATAATTTGTGATCTCTTGAATCTCTTGAAATAGTACACTGCATTTTTTTTTGGAAAACCATAGAATTCATTAATTGACATTATTGCATCATAGGAAACAGCTGTATTTGGAAGAAAAATAAAAATAACATTTTTTCAATTTAGAAAAAAAAATAGAAAGAAAAATCTTACCACGATCCGTTTAGCGGCAAATAGTGCCGAATTGATCATATTTTTTTTACAAAAAAAAAAATGAAAAATCAAAAGTGGCGTTCTTTGAAAAAATCTCATTTTTTTATAAAAAACTAAAAAATCATGTCGAAGATGACTCTGGATATTTTTCAAACATTTTTTTTCATGAAGAACATTTCAAAATGGAGAATTAAAAAAACAAAGATCTTAATCGGTCCATTTTTCAGAAAGTTATAAGCATTTGAAAGAAAAACAGGCGATTTTTTCAAAAAATTTACTACGTATTTGTGATTATGTAAAAAAATTTGAAAAAAATCACACGAGCGTTTTAGGATGAAAACAATAATTTATTAAAGTTTCAGCCAAATCGAAAGGGTTCGGGCCGGAAAGTTGTCGATTTGGCGTGGAATGCCCTATATACGTTCATATAGTTCACAACGATGCGATTTTCCTCTCTGGGCATTAACGCTCTCAGTTAGCTTAACCCGAGCCCAGAGGGCACGTAAGCTATAACACGCATCAGCTCAAACGACGTGTTGCAACGGACCGCGAAATATACACCTCGAGCTCAAGACGTTTGTACGCACGCTTCTATGGTATGGCAAACATTGGAAAATGCTGAAGAGAAAGAGAGCCACGTGGAAACGAATGGAGGAAGAGAGGGGGCAAGAGAGAGAGGGAGGGGGGTGGGGGTAAAGCTTAATTCCCATTTCTCGACATTCGTGGCATTTTTATTTTTAACAACTTACGCGACGACGACGGCGGTGGCGATTAATCGACTCGTTAACCACTTCGTTTTCTTGCTTTTTTCTTTCAGCCGTACGGGCATTTGCTGCTGAGAGTTGGTGCCTCGGTATGAGCGAGTGAAAAGAAAAAAAAGGCTTTTTGAGGAAAAATATTATTCGCCTTGGATCACGCGAGAGTCTCGGATGTGGAAAATTGTTCGCTCGGAGGGTTTTAAACTTCGAGGCGACAACGCGTGTCCGAGAAAATACGGTGGATCATGTGTGTGTTTACTTTTGACGTAAAGTATGGACACGTTTTTTTTCGATTTTTTAAACCAACGTTTTTCGATTTTTTCAACTAACTAAACGTTAATTTTTTTTAACTAACTATAAAAATATTTCGTAACTTTTTGTTTTACACTTTACTACATTTTTATTCTGTAAGCTGATTCTTTTTATGCAGATTTTTTCGATTTTTTTTTTCGAATATTGCACTACTTTACAATAAGCTGTATAATCTTACGGTAGAAAAATGAAAAAAAAAATGAATAATTTTCGAGGCAAATTTGAGGTCGAGCCCTCTGACAATGAAAGTTAATTTTTTATCGGGGCAAAAGCTGTTTTGAGGGGTGCAACCACCCTTTGAAATTCACTACATGCTCATTGCAAAAAAAGAAAACAAAAATTAAGGGATGAATCACGCCCTTTTTTCCCTTTCTTTCACCCCAGATTTAAAAAGGGTGCATTAAATTGAATGACATGGATAACCATTTGAAGAGGAGGATAACATTGAACTTTACGAATTTTTCAATTTGGTGGATAACGAACTTAAGCGGGTGAACCAACTCTTATTTGAAGTTCCTTGTGAAAATGAATTTTTATTAACATTACCCCAAACAAAAAAATGGCTCGCGAGTTTAAGGTGTTACTGGATGGATCGTCCGGCAAAAAATTAGTCCAAAATGGACGAATCGTGGATTTACAAATCTAGATCATGCCGTATATGTTAAGCCTTACAAATAGCTAATTTAATAATAAATCAACACTTAGAAATGTTTATTTTCCACTTTTAATAATAATTGAAGTTAAATTCGACGATATTGGCGTGTGCTTGACTGAGGTTTTGTCAGTGACTGTACATCTGTTTCAACTGTCCAACAAAAAAATGTCTCAATTTTTAAATTTAATTAATACGTTCGGATCATCTTATTATTATCAATAATTACCCGAAAACTCAATATATATTGAGTTTTCCCATGATTGATATTAATTAATCGTTAAAAAAGGCGATACTCGTCATTACTTTAATTAATTTATCGACAATTACTCAGTCGATTTATTTGAAACTTAGCATAATCAATCACTTGATCCTAAATCTTGATGATATAATATCTTCCGAATTTACGGCGATTTAGTTCCATTCGTTTTGCAATTATTAACGCCTGCAGAAGCTGTTTCTCCATAAGCGACAGTGTTAAATTCATATGTTCAAAACTACTTAATTATTTAGTGAAACATTCTAAAATAATTCATGTATTATTATTCCATCAAGAACTATCAGTCCTTAAAGTTTCAAGAATTTTGGTAATTTTTTAATATCCATCCAGTAATACCTTTAGGTGGCAGTCTCGCCACAATTAGGTTGGAAATTTTATTCTGTAATAAAGATTTAAAAAAAATCCGTAGAAAAGTTTCGGAGTTATTGCGTAAAAAGTGAAATTTTCCAGTGCTCCCCATAAGAACACGTGTAAAATTGTGCAATCTTTGATTGCCAATATTTCAAATACGAAACGGTAATTCCTAGGGATATTTGATCGTCTGAAAAAAATCGATTTCGGTATCGATTTTGAATTGGATGTGTGAGAATCGATTCTGCATAAAAATAAAAATATAAACGATCGATCTTGTAAAAATCGATTTTCTTCATCCAGACAAAGAATCGATTCTGGCCTACAAAAATCGATTCTCAAAAAATCAGATGCCAGGTAATCGATACAAAAAATCGATTTCTGTCGTCGAGAAAATCGATTCGATTCGATTTTTCTTATCAAGAAAATCGATTCGATTTTTCTCTTCGAGAAAATCGATTCAATTCGATTTTTCTCATCAAGAAAATCGATTCGATTTTTCTCTTCGAGAAAATCGATTCGGTTCGATTTTTCTCTTCGAGAAAATCGACTCGTTTCGATTTTTCTCATCGAAAAAATCGATTCTATTCGATTTTTGCCATCGAAAAAATCAATTCGATTCGATTTTTCTCACCGAGAAAATCGATTCTCCTGAAGATCGATTCAGAATCGAACATCCCTAGGCAATCCTTTTGATATTTTGCACGTAATCACTTAATAGTTTCCTGAATGTATCCTCAAAATTAGAAAAAAAATTCTATAGAAAAACGCCATGGCGGTTCTACTACCTTAAGAGAGTAGAATACTCGCAAAATAAATAACCATGTTCCAAGTTACGAAGTGAGAAAAAAAAAATATTTGAATAAGCACGATGGGCCTTAATTCTCTACTGTTTCAAATATTGTCTCGACCATCCCTTTGCACCTTTTTTTTTCCTCGATATCTGTGACTTTTTGCACCGCATCTGGAAGAGAAAGAGTATCGTGGAAACCGCGAGAACGGCGAAAAATAAAATAAAAAGAAGTACGATGGGTTATAATAGCCGATCCCGCCGACCCCAAGCACTACCAATTTACTCGTGGACGCGATACACACCGCCCCGAATCAGAAGTGAAAACGCCACACGGACGCGCGCGGCAATAAATTGATGAATCGAGTCTACGTGACTGGCACTCGATATCACCGATGATAGGTATTATGTCGGAAGGTGCCACACGTAAAGTCCGTAGGCCGCTGCGTGACAAAAATATCGAGAGCGAACGATCAAAATTGGGAGAAAAAAAAATCGAGATATTTATTTTTCTCTCTACCAGCTACGAGGAACCATCGTAATATACGAAAAGCCCTGTTAAAAAATTTATTGAGAAAAATGAATACTGCGATGGTGAAAAATTGGCCGGGCCTTTTGGGATTTGGGGCGAGCGCTGACAGTTTTTACATTGAATGGACCGGGTGATTGAAGATCGAAGAAAATATAAAGCTGCGGATTCATTGAAACGGAAGTCACAAAACTGAATAATTAGCCGAGTCATTTTTTTTTTACTTCAATTGATCGTTTTTGCTTCTAAGGAGATTGGTGCGATCCTAAAGGAACGCTTGGACATTCTAAGTATTGGGTCTATGCGTAATTCCGATACGTCACCTTCCTATACGTCACGGATCTCAATGGTTACTTTTTCAAAATATCGGCAAAAGTTTCAACCGTCACTTAAGGTATTACTGTATGGATATTAAAAAATTGCCTACATTTTTGAAAATTTGAGGTATGATAGTTCTTGATGAAATAATAATACATTAATTATTTGACAATTTTTTACTAAATAATTTAGTAGTTATAAATATATGAATTAAACAGGCTCGTTTATCGGAAAACAGCTTCTGCGGACCTTAATGGTTGCTAAGCGAATGAAACTAAATCACCGTAAATTCGGAAAATATTATATCATCAAGATTTAGGATTAAGCGATTGATTATGCTAAGTTTCAAATAAATCGACTGAGTAATTGTCGAGACATTAATTAAAGTAACGAGGAGTATCGCCTTTTTCAACGGTGAATTAATAGCAATCATTGGAAAACTCAATATAAATTGAGCTTTTGGGTAATCATTGATATTAACAAGATGATCTGAACGTATTAATAAAATTTCATAATTGAAACAAAAATTTGTTTGACAGTTGAAACAGTTGTACAGTCACTGACAAAACCTCAGTCAAGCACACGCCAATATCGTCGATTTTGACTTCAATTATTATTAAAAATGAAAAATTAACATTTCTAAGTGTTCATTTATTATTAAATTAGCTCTTTGTAAAGCCAAATATGTACGACATAATCTAGACTTGTAAATCCACGATTCGCCCATTTTGGACTGACTTTTCGCCCGACGGTCCATCCAGTAATACCTTAAGGCCTTAGGCCCTACTAGAGGCGAAAAAGGGCATATTTTGTGATTTTTTTTCAGCGAAACCACAAAATAAATCGCAATCACAAAATAGGGGTTTTATTATACACGTAATTGACTATACAAAATTATTTTTTCACAGCGATACATGTCAAAATGGCGACTGTGCAGCATTTTTCCGATGACGCCTTTAATTCTGGAAGGTCAACGGCCGGACCAACAGCGCCTATAATTTTTGAGTTATGATGAGACACTAAAGTTTTTTCGATTATATATAAGAATTGCTATAGAAGTACGTAGGATTTTTTTTATATATTGTTTTTTGTCAAAATGGCGCATTTCTAAAACAAAAAGTATAAAATGCCACGAGAAAATCGTCAGAAAATTGTTTATAAAAAAGGAACTATGCAATATAATAAAAAAAATCCTACGTAGTGCTTCAGAAAATGTAATTCTCAATGTACAGTTAAAATTTCAAGTGAATCAGTTGAAATTTGTTTGAGTTATGAGTCCGGCCGATTTAAAAAATGTAGTTTTGAGATAAACGCGTTTAAAGTTAATAGAAAGTCACGACATGAATGAAGAGGGGTGGCGCTAGAATTCGAAAATCGAGTACTTAGAGATTTTTCACGCCCATAATCTTTTGGAATATAATTTTATAGGTACTAAGGTACATTTTTAACAAAAAAAATCGATTTTTGAAAAATCCATATGGTTGGCGCATCTGCGAGCGGCGAAGCAACTGCGAACGACTATAGAATAGTGAGATAGTGCTAGCGAGGAAAAAAAATCTGGCAACGCGAAAAAAAATCACATGAAAATTATTCAGTGCTCAGTTAAGCGGTCACCCATCCAAGTAATGGCTGCCGAGCATAGGAGACACGCCCGAGGCCGTATAAGATGCTCAAAGTGAAAAAAAAGGTAAAAGTTTCCGCTATTATTTGCACGTGTGATCCATGCGATTTTCCAGTGCTCAACACAGCGGAAAGGCCGGGGTGTGATAACGCGATGATAACCGTAGCATCTTCAATCGCTTTGGAACGTCAGCTATACGTCGCGGCGAAAACGCGAGAAGAGTGAAATTATATGCACCCACACACACACACGTCAGATAGAAGGGCCAAAGGAGGGGTGGGTGGGTGGCTGGGGAGGGAGGAGGCTTGCGCGAGTGAGAAAGCAAGGGTCGTAATTTGAGCGAGTGCCATCAGTCGACGAGTTTAATGATGTTAGCTGCAATTACATGCATTAGTACAACATGACGAGAGAATTCGTTGTGGGTGGGCGGAGGTGAGTAAAAGAGAAGAAGGGTCGGCTAAAGAGGAAACATCAAGGATCGGAAAATACCGTCAGACCTCGGTCTCCGGGCTATATACGACTGTGGATGCGAAAGAGTTAACAGGGATGGGAATAATCAGGCAGAGGAAATACACGGAAGAGACACAGTCCAACTTCTCGTAACTTTGGACAAACGACGTTCACAGAAATAAAGCCAAAGCACCGTGTAATCTTAATAATCAAATGTAAATGCAATTACAATCAATGGCTGGAACTATTTCACGACCGGAGTAATCTTCGTTGCAACGTAAGAATTTTGGCAAAACGTTGTCGACAGTTCGACAGCCGTATACAATTTTTTTTTTTTCGATTAAAGCCATCAAATTATTATAACAATAGCTCGACATACATATTTTAATAATTAGCCAGGTTTAAAATAAAAAATATAATAAAGGTAGAAAAAATATGGTGACTCGTAATTAAAAAATAAAAAAAAACATACGTCTACATAAATTTCGAACGAATATGCTTTATTTGCGATCATTTTATGTGTTGGATCGGTGTGTGTGTGTGTGTGTGCGTGTGTAGAGAAAGTTACCCTCGACCAGGAGGAAAGAGGATGCTGGTCTCGTGGAGTGATGAGTGTAAAGCGTTCGTCGCAAGTTGGGTGTAGAATCCTGGCAAAATGCGTCAAGGCGTTACCCGTTAACGCGCCATAGTTTGTCTCTTGCTCATCGTAGGTGGGAAAGAGGCAGCCCTCCTTTTTTACCCTGTCGTTTTGTCGTGAAAACATGGAGCAGGTATACGAGGTTAAAGCGAGGAATGAGGTGGTCGGGGCTTGGATACTGGTATTAAGCCTGTATCCAGAGGCATAGGGGGTAGTTGCACACGTAGCGTTGATACATCAACGCATCGTTGAGCTACGATCAAACGGAAAACAGAAAGGTGGCGCCGACCCAACGAGAATCGTACTTGGCTTCGTTGGATTCATTTCTCTCGGTCGTTTTTGCGTCTCGTTCTCTCACACTTTCGTTTCCCGGCGTGTCGAATAATTCTCTGATCGTTCAGAAAGATCGAACAAAATTCTTTACATTGAATTTAAAAATTTGAAAAAACACTATATAGATATTGAAAGACTTATATTTCTTGGAGAAAAATGATGTAGGTTATTTATTCGAAGTTATTATATTTAAATTAAATGAAGATCGAACTAAGAAAATATGTATTTGATTTGCTAATAAAATTGTATTTAATACGTATTTCAAATCCGTATCATATCCCGATCTGGATCCAATCGGGCCGTAGGTATCCCTAAGAAATTGCTGCACGAGTAGTTTGGATTAAATTGGATTGTTCGTCAAAATTGATACACAGGATAACGAAGGCTACACGAGTATGTTCCACGAGCCAAAGATTTTTCATCGAAGAATTCGCAGCGGCAGCAATCCTTTGAGGACGAGATAATCCAGCCGTAAAATTGACGTTGCAAATTTGAGTCGTGGTTAATGAGAAATATGTACCACAATAAACAGAGGGATGCCTGGTAGGGATGGTGTGGGTGTTCGTGTGTATCCATATATACTCATATATATATGTATATATGTGCCGTTAACATTGGATTTCGCAAATGCAGCAAAGGCTTCTGCGAGGACTGTCGGGACGCTTTGCCGTACACGCATACGCACCCATATATATCTCAAATCTACACACACATATATATATATATATATATATGAAACTGTATGTAGATTTTCTGCCGCATTCGCCCGCGTTTCTCTTGGCTTTGGCCGTTGTGTATTCGATGCTTTCTCTCATTTCATACTCCCACAATATCGCGGATACAGAGAGTCGCCTGTCCTGGGGAGAGACACAAAGTAGCATTCTATTGACAGAGCGGACGAGCAGAATGAGCGGAACGCGCAATATATACGTCTAGATACATATGTCTGTGTGGATGGATGTATTCTACTGTACAATTCTACTGTAGAATTGGATGCGGTAGTAACAGAAGCTCCCGGCAAGAGTATATCATGACAAAGCTCCCTTTCTCGCCCTTCCTCCCTCTCTCTCTCTCTCTATCCGTTCATCTCTCTCTTGCTCTGCGGGCCGTCCGGTGATTATACTTGGTGATCATATCGCTCACATATTGACAAACAGCCGCACAGAGAATTATCCCCGGGCTTGTATATGCCTCATTCTCCGATTTACTCATACCCCTCTTGGATGGGTTTCCAGCTCTGGATCATACGTATACTCGGGTCGCGGGTCCTACCAATCTGTCTACCGCGGCCTTTCTATATCTGCCTATCTCACCCTGCAAACCCCTCTGTTCTCCACCCTATACCATAACGCGCGTCTCTTTCACCTAGAGCATGTCTATCTCGCTTTTTGGCTCGCACTCGACATACACAAATATATATATATATATATATATATATATATATATATATATGAAGGTGTGTATGGATGAACGCAGGTTCGCCATCGGTTCGCCTACACCAGTCGCTTCTCTCGCACCAGTGAACACCGTCCGCCCACCAGCCAACCCACAATACACCGCTAATTCCCATAAAGCACCGAGAGCCCTCCACCACCCTCCCTCATCCTGCGATACGCAAATGGACAAACGGACCCACGCTAGTGCACAAACGGCGAGTTCAGTTTGGTCTGGCGATCCGCCTCGTAACAACTCCCCCCTCCCCTTGACTCCCTTCCCGTTACGTGTCCACGAATAAACGGACATATATCGCTGTTAGCTTCACGCTGGATCACTCGCAGGTGCGCGTGTGTATTTGATACTGCACGCGGTTCCTTTTCGTTTGTACATCGGGTACACGCAATGTAAACAGTTTATGCACACATGTAGTTTTCCGTTCCGGTATACTAATAATAACAAAAAGAAAACGCGTGCTCAGTCTACCCGAAATTGTGTTTGCCGAAGCGCGCAGCAATTGCGATCGTGGCTCGTCCTTCGCGTAATACACCTGCGATGAAACGTACACGTAATGGTTGGTTCGGGTGTGCGTGGGTGGTTCATCAATAATCCAAGGCTATGCGTTACAAAGCGCGCGCGCGCACGAACGGAAACATACGAAACGCTATCTTCGATAGGACGGGTCGTGAACTCTGGAGCGTGTTGGACGCGCCATTTTGTTTAAATTGTGCTCTCTTGGAATATTTTTATAAGGTAATATTCATATAATTTCGACAAAAGAATCAAATTCGGAAAAACAATGCGCTTCCGAATGAAACTCATCGCGTATACGTGTTTCGAAGTTCTAGAAATTTTGGACGTCGAAAGTAACGCTTTGCCGCGGTGGTCCCGCGATCGCTGAGGTCTCATTTTTTAGCCTCAAGGGCGTAGAATCGAATGCTGTTTGGAGCTCTTGGTGCCCACCCCCAGGAGTGACGTGAACGAGCTTAAAGTCGAGCGACGTCGCGGGATTCGCTCGCGCAACGTTTTGCGAGTTCGTTTGTTTGGGTTTGTTTGGGTTTGTTTGGGTTTGTTTGGGTTTGTTTGGAGCTCTTGGTGCCCACCCCCAGGAGTGACGTGAACGAGCTTAAAGTCGAGCGACGTCGCGGGATTCGCTCGCGCAACGTTTTGCGAGTTCGTATTTTCCGCGGCTCTTGAATAACGGTGAGTCTATGGGCGTGACACTATGCGCTTCTTTCACGCAAGCAAATACAGTACGTCTCTCGTGCATAACGTAGACACGGTTGCCACGCTGCCAAGGTACAACCCCTCTGCTCGACGTCGAGGAAGCGAAGAGGCAGGCTTGCGCCGAGACACAATTTACGACGCTTTGGACCAAACCCGAGGAAAATGTAGCAAGTGGCGCGGTAGGGGCGATGCTCGCACCCACGCGATCGGTCTTGCGAATAGAAATTGGAACAAATATTAAATCTGCAAATTGAGAAATGAGCAGGAATTTTCGTGAAACAAACGAATAAATACAAACACCATCTTTATTTGATTTGATCTCGAGAGGAGATAAACAAAGAGAGAAAAATGATATATATACATATTTATATATAATATATATATATATAGACTAGCTTCCGGTAATGACTGAACAATTACATTCAAATTGAAAAGAGACAAAATAATGACAATTCATTAAAAAATGAACATCACTAAAATTGCCTAGTTCGAATAAAAGTAACTGATCAGAATGTATTTTCCGTACAAACTTTTACTTCCCATTTCACTCTTTTAGGGGTTGATTTTCGAAAAATCCTCTCTTAGCGCTCCTCTGCGCCCTTGAGGAGCATATCTTCCGAATTTATTTGATATAAAAGTAGGGAATCCGATTTTCCCAAACAATCTTTAACACCCCGTTGCACCTATAATTAGGGGTTGTTTTAAAAAATCCTTAAATATGCGTTTTGTTGTTCGTTTTGAAGAATATTTATACGAAGTTACAAGTTGATAAGCGCATGAAATACAATTTTCCATACAAACTTGTACGTCCCGTTTCACTACCTTAGAAGTTGATTTTCGAAAAATCCATTCTTTGTACACTTCTACACTTTCTACACTGCCAAAAAAAATATATTTAATTTAAATAGGATCTATTATATTTAAATCAAATAGGTTATTTCCTTGCCTCACAGCCTACTACGACCCTATTTGTTTCAAATATTTTTTTACAATTTGTTCAAGCTATTCCTTTTCAATATTAAATATATTCAGATTAAATAAATAAAGATTGGATTCAAATTAAATAAATAAAGATAAAATACGATATATCGCATGAATACGAGAAAGGAATATAGGTCCATGACATAAAAGTGCGGTGAAAAAAAGTTAAATGATTTTTCTTTTTTTTTCACTAACAAGGCGGTTATTTGGAAAAAAAGAAAGGTATCGTCGTGCCTTTTATTAACAGGTGCGACTATTTATGTATAGAAAGATTAACCCTTTTCCTCAATTGCAGAATGTTAAAACAGTCTTATAATGAAAACAAAGCCATGAGATTTTTGAGAGACTGAATCGTGTACCATTTTTCCGTCTGTCTCTTTCGTCTTATACTACCAGATGAAACAAAATCACAGATTCATTAGGAATAAATAAAATATTTAGTTATTAGACGATATTTAATAGATCTTCATTTTAATAAATAAATATATTGAAAATAAATAATTTTAATAATGGAATACAATAGGAAAAATTTGATTTCACGAAAAATCTAGTTAATTCGAATAAAAAAAAAAAATCAAATAGGCACATCTTGTTAATATCAAAAGAATTTTTCTGTCAGTGTAGAAATCGCGTAAAATGTCGAGTATGCGCAAGTCGGAGTGGCAAGCACAATAAAATACAGTTTTTCAACAAAATGGTGGATGAAGAGCCGTAGGGTTTGGTCCGATAGAACAAGCGCATAGTGTAGAAAATGTCGCATCAGTGGAGTAAGATCGATCCCGAGAGGCGTCTCTTCGCGTTGTATTCTTGAGCATCTTCCCTTCAATATATATGTATATATATATATATATACACATATTTTTTTAAAGAAAAAGACGAAGATGGTTGCGTTTTACTATACCGTAAACGTGACGGCGCACCTGCATCGCACAGCTCATCGAGCACAGTTTCAGCGTCGTATAACAGGTGGAAGGCAAACGAGAGAGAGCGAGAAGGAAAGGAATAGCTCAAGACGGACAAAAAGATAGATAGAGGAAGCAAGAGAGAGAGAGAGAGAGAGAGCGAGAGAGAGAGCGAGAGAGAGAGAGAGCGAGAGAGAGAGAGAGAGAGAGAGAGAGAGAGAGAGAGAGAGAGAGAGAGAGAGAGAGGGACGGAGAGGGGAGAGAAGTAGGGAGGGAGGAGGCAAAAGACGGAGGTATGTCGCGAGTCGTGAGCAAGAGCAGCAAGAGTATACAGCGTTGAGTACAACGTAGCGCAAGAGGGAAATCGCTTCTCTTTTTTCCCCACCCCGCGTGCCGTGCCTCGTCCCGCTGTACCAACATCTCTAACTCTCCGAAGAGCATTATACCGCAGGCGCAACTATTATGTACGCCCTCGACGTTGGAGAGCAAGCCACGCAGCCGCTCCTCAGAGGAGGAGAAAGACGAGACCGCCTTCCCCTCCTCCCACGTATTACTTTCTCCCTCTTGGCCTCCCACGAAATATCCTCCGTACATGCGAGACTATACGAGTATATATGTCTGCCTCTTCTCTCCTTCCTCGTCTCAAACCTTCTCCGCATCTTCTCCGTGAGAAGCGCCGTCCACTGCACCTTCCTAGCTGCACGACCTTCGTCATTCTTTTTTCTTTTTTTTTCTCTTGGCGAACTATCGAGCCATCACGGAAAATACCTCTGTACGTCCACTCCTCTCCTACCCCACCCCTGTCACGCTTGCCCTCTCCGAACGCTCCCCCCCCCCCCCCCCTCTACTTTGCCGTATTACCGCGAAGACGGCGCAGCAGCGCACTTCCGGTGCAGCGGATGCCTTCAGCCGTGCAATGCGGCGCGTCTTCCACGTAAACCAAAACCCTCGAGCACCGTTGCTCGCGGATGGAAAAATAAAATGGCTATGATGTACCAACTTTGGGTAACTTCCGGTTATCATATACAAATCGCTCGAACTATGTGGCGCACTTCCGCAGCCAAAATAATTATTTACGCGATCGCGGTTTGACGCGGAAATTCTGTTGGTTATTGCGAAAAGTTACTTTTCCGGATTGTCGAAAAGAATCGTCTGTTGAATTCCTGACTCGGCGAGGATTTTGATGAAACTCGAATATAAAAAATTAAAACATTTACAAAATTAATCATGTGCAAATATGAAGTAGAAAGATTATGGATTGAAATCAAAATATTACAGTGTCATTTCAGCGTAGCGGAATATAAATTTCTTGCGTAAATATCAAAAAAGGTAATTTCTGTTAAAAGTATCCGGAAAGAGTTCCACTAGAGGATATGTATAGGAAGGATGTCTCAAAATAACCTAATATTTTAATTTATTAATAAAACGTATTATTTATTTGGAAAGTACCAATATTTTTATTTTTAATATATTTTTATTCTTAATATATATAATATAATTTAATATAACATGGAGGTTATGTGTGGAACACAATATCCGATAAATGGCCGCCTCGTCGCGTGTTTGCAAACGTTCACTCTATTGACGACATTTTCAACAACATTTTGGCATAATTACGGACTAATTTGCATTAATGGTGCGTCCAATTGCTTCCTTGAGCTCCGGAATGGTCGGTGGATCATTGGCATACACTTTTCCTTTCAGAAAAGCCCCAAAGAAAGAAGTCCAATGGGCGTCAAATGGCACGATCTTGGTGGCCAATTCACATCGCCGCGGCGCCGAGATAACACGACTATGAAACTTTGTCTGCAATAACTGCATTGTTTCACATTGCATTTTGCACAATTTCTATGCGTTTCTCGATCGTGTAATTTTCCATGACTAAACCTCAATACTTCCTGATGCCAGTTGTCAAAGATTAGTACTCTATGTTCACCACAAAAAAAAATGGCGCGCAATTAAAAATTTCAGGTCATTTTGAGACACCCTTTATATAGACCAGCTTCTGCCTGCGTGGAATTTGGCTTCAAGCTATTAGGGCCTCAAGTCAAGGATATTTCTGAAAAAAATTACATACAAATCGAGAAGACGAAATAATGACAATTCATTTTTTTAATGAATTGTCATTATTTTTTCTTTACAATGAATTAATTGTTATTATTTTGTCTTTACAATGAATGAATTGTTATTATTTTGTCTTTACAATTAACGAATGGTCATTATTTTGTCTTTACAGTTAATGAATTATCATTATTTTGTCTTTACAATTAATGAATTATCATTATTTTCTCTTTACAATTAATGAATCGTCATTATTTTGTCTTTACAATTGGAAGCAATATTAGTGTTATTAATTTTTTTAATGAATTGTCATTATTTTGTCTTTTCGATTTGTATTTTCGATTTATATTTATTCGAACTCATTAGTTCGACTAAATTCTGATCAATTGTTATCAAATTCTATTTCCCATGCAAACTTTCACATCCTATTGCACCTTTTGAGGCATTTATTTTCGAGAAATCCTTTCTCAGTGCTCTTCTACACCCTTCAGGAAAAATATTCTCCGAATTTCATTGAGATAAAATTAGGCAATTCGTTTTTCTCATACAAACTTCAAGATTCCCTTGCACCCCTAATTAGCGTTTGTTTTAAAAATCCTAAAATGTGCATTCAATTATTTGGTTTTAAAGAATATTTGTACGAAGTTTCAAGTTGATATACGTTTTACTCAAGTATCTGCACCAAGGTCTGCGAAGTATTGGCCATTGGTTGATGCGCCAGTCGATGCACAGCTGAGCGGTCACCGCTCCGAGTATCGGTCATGAACAAACGCTGCTCAACTCGAAGGACCGCACGAGCCGATTCCTGACCGCCCATCCACCAGTGTCCATTATATATATATATAATTATGTAATTGTTGCTACGACATGAACAATACGTTTCGGGGCCTTTGTCTTCGACGGGTGACCTCGGGGCCATCTTACATACGAACCACCTTAATGATGGACGAAAATGCGCATAAGACAAGACTCTTTGTGTATCGCCTACATGAGTTATGCAATTTGGATTCGGAGAATTTTGCGCTGAAAACCTTCGTCTCTACAAGTTTGTATATATATATATATATATAGGACGAGAGAGATAAATAAAATTGTACATGAGAGAAACGAAAGGAAAGAACAACACTTTCTTTGATTGCAAAACTCGAGCAACAAAAGCAGGGCTTCGTGTACGCAAATAAGCCTCTCTGTGTTTCATACAACGTAATAACCGCTATTGCGAAAACCGTCGAACATATTATCTGCACGCGCACAACGCACATTTTCTGTCGTGTTTCTTTTTTCTTTTTTTTTTTTTCGTATCATTATATTCTCATTGTGTAAATTCACCGGGTACGGAATTCTTAGCCGCAAACTCTCGCGGTATTTTTTTTTTCTTTTTTTTTTTCGTCTCTTCTCAGTTCGTGCACTTATCTTTTTTCGTTGTTAATTCTTAGTCCAGAAAGTTATACTCGAAGCTTTTTTGATTCTTTGATTCTACGTTTTAGCCTGTAAGGTTTCGATCTGGTGAATGCTATTTGGGTTTTGTCACGGGCAGTCGTCAATGTTTTTTTTTTTATCATGCTTTGCATCGATTCTTCAAGGAAATTTGGCAGAAAAAACGTGATCGTGTGAATGAGACGTGAACTTCGAACGTTTCGCGAATTGAAACGAAGATTGAGACATCTCGCCGATACGCTGCCGAAGTTTGCACCCATTGGAATACAGCGAAAATTCATTTTATTTCTTTTTATATTTCGTTGTTTTTATCATGTTCGAGAATTTTTTGTTGCAGATTCGGATTCTAGATCTGTAATGAGAATTTTCAAAAATATTTGAATAATTTTGTCAGCCTGAATCAACGAGAAAAATAATTTGGATAATGATAAAAATTAATAATTTTTATTGCAGCATTCCAACGTTGCAAAATTTGTCATCGGTGGCTCGGGTCGAAGTGTCAAAGTACACGGGGGTCAAAGTGAAGCTCCTGTGCGGAAATTTCTTAGGGATACCCAGCTCCCTGACACTGGATATTATTCCTATTGCGATAAATGTTTCGCGTTTTATCCGGGTTTTTTTTTTCTAATTCCACTATAGGTCGCTTCGTAGCGCTAGTAGTCGTTTGAACGGCTTGCTTCACGCATGGGCCCTCAAAACTCGTAAACACGATTTATTTACGATATTTTCGTAAGCGTATTTTTTATTTGGAGTATCTGTGAATAAAAAAATTTCAAGTTAGTGGTTCGAGAGTGATCTCTTTTTTTCAACTTTCACTTATTACGTAGACCGAGAGAACTGTGAACTGTGAACAGTGTTTAGGTTTAATATGCCGAAGTGCATCGTACCGGGCTGTACCTCAGGATAAACGTCAAACCTGGAAAAAGTGCACTTTTTTTTTTTACTATTCCGAAGAATGTAGATAGTGAAAAACTGTGGGAAAGTGCTGTGGGGCGAGAGGACGGCTTCGGGAAAGCTGGAGCAGCAGTTTGCGAAAAACATTTTCGGAGCAACGAAATTCTATGGCAACGCGAATATTTGGATCCTATTGGAAAAGTAATCGCAGTGGTAAACAAATCCAAAGAAACTCACGATAAATTTCCACTCCATAATTACTGAGCATGTCAATAATGAACAATAATAATTGGCGAAATAAAAATCCTCATGTTTGTGCACTCAGTATATCGCGTATATTGCTTGCGCTGCAATTCAGACGACTACTAGCGCTCCAAGTGACGCAATTCGGCAATAACAATGACGGGTAATCCGTGAATCTTTTTCAGATCCTTGAATAAATGATTTCAGAAAATGTCCAGTGTCCCCAGCTGATATGGATCGGTATCTCCTGGTGATTTTTACATTCATCCCTGGGGATCCGATTCGACATCGAACTGGATCTTGTTCTATGAGTTCGGGATTCTAGCCTGGATCCTATGCAAAATTTCTATTTGGATTAAAATTCGTAAGGATGTAGTTTGGTGTTCCCGCTTCGAAAAATCGATTTCGGCTGAAAACGATACCTTTGAAGAAACGGAAGGTTTACTCTGTGCACCAGGTACAGCTGATTAGTGTGAGTATATTTTTTTTTAAAGAAATTTGGAATGAAAACTTGAAACGCATTTTTCTCGAAAGAAAATTTTTTTTTAGCGGCGCGGGTGATTAAAAAAATTCTATCCAACCGATTGCTTTTACTTTTACACATATTATTCTACACAACAATGGCTCCGTCGGCTACTAAAATTACTTAATTATAATAATAGTTTCTTTTTTTTACTGATATTCCACGAAAAAAAATTATGATTTTTTTATTTTTTGTTTTTACAAGTCCGCCATAGTGTTATTTATGAATAAAAATGTGTATATCTAGTACGGGACGAAGCCGCAAGTATACAGAACAATAATCAATAAAAAAATTTTGTTTCAGATGACTCTAAGTGTCGCAATCATCCGCGTCACCCACCTACCTCCATTTAAAGGTGTCTACTTTAACTTAAAAAAACAATTATAAAATTGTGTAAAATTAAGTAAACAAAATTTTTTTTCAATAGTTTACGATGTCAATAAAAACAGGTAAAAAAATTAGAATGATTGTATTTTAATTTGTTATAAAAAAAAATTCTGACATCAGCTTCCGAAATGGGCCTGAACACCAGACTGCATCCTTAATATTTCCATATTAGGATCTTGGCTGGTATTCGATTTGCGAACGTTACATTTCACTTCCGGATCCGATCCGATGTCCAACTGGATCCCGATTGAAAAACCAAGATCCTAGTCCGAATCGAACTGTATCCAATATTTCTTGCACAGGCTGTCACGAAGTGACAGCTTCATATGATTGTCTCTCGTTTTCCCGTTTCCACCAATCGTGCACTGGCACGCGAATGAGAAATTGTAAACGACCGCAGTTGCAATTCTACTCTACGCGGCAGTGACGAGTATACTTTTGCCATAGTTGTCGTTATTCGCGCTGTTTAGCAACGTCACGATACGTAACCACGTAGAATTCTCATATACACTTCTCCTCTAGATAAGCCAAGCGACAAATTCACGTTTACTTGTCTCGTGTTGGACATGAACTCGTTTTCGCAATCGGCATACAAAGTTTCGCAACGTGTTATTTCGTTTCGCGTACTGGATATTCGATCCCCCCCTCCCGTCGGTAATTATTCCGGATGAGTGACTTAATTCACCTGTGTAATATTACGCGATCATCCGTATACAAACTCGTACACAAAACAACAAAGTGTTGGCCATTTGAAAACGTCACTTTTTGGCCCTTCTCAATATCTCAAGTGTGCTCGTACGAGGCTGCACTCATAGTTGATGAAAAAGCACATGTCCAGACAGCAGCCAAAGGATTCCGCATGGACCCACCAGAGATTGGCTTGGCTCTCAAACCCAAACACGCATTTGTTTGGGTCTGTTTGGGTTGGTGTGTTTGGACTGTCGGTATGTGTCACTTGCCATTCTTGCGCATCATACCGTAAAGTAGGATGCGACAACATCGATTGCAAAAAAATAAAAACACATATTTGATTTTTTAGCTTTTTTTTGGGTTCAGATACAAAAAAAAATCGACGGCAAATAAATCATGGCGTTTTTGTCGACTCGTCATTCTATTGACGAAGAGCGGGACGAATGAGACTGACAAAAAGTCTGTGTGGGCTGACAGGTGCCCGCCTCTTTTTTCTTCCTCTCTCTCTCTCTCTCTCTCTCTCTCTCTCTCTCTCTCTCTCTCTCGCTCTTTTACTTGCTGGCTCTTTCTAGTCCGCGCAAATGTTCACGAGCGGCCATAACTCTACCGTTGTAAAACGCATTCGGCGGATCAATAAATTCTGTCCGAAGGATTTGTATATTTGTAGCTTTCGTTGGGTATCTACAGCGACTGTTTTCATTTTGTCGGATAATGACCCAACGGCCCATGGATGAGCGGACATGAAAAAAAAGGCGCGCTTGTTACACGTTATCTGGCCGAATGTTGTGTATGATCGGTTTCGCGATGTTTCAGCCCGAGGAGAGAGTGCAATATTGGCACTGCAGGGGAAGTTTATTGATGCGCCGTGATGCGTCGTCCATATGGACGCGATGTTAGCCCTATTACGAGGTTGATAGTTGCGACGAGCTTAAGGCCTTAGGCCACTCTAGAGGCCAAAAAGGGCATATATTGTGATTTTTTTTTAGCGAAACCATAAAATAAATCGGAATTACAAAATAGTTCCTTTGATTTTTGAGTTATGATGAGACACTAAAGTTTTTTCGATTATATATAAGAATAGCTATAGAAGTACGTAGGATTTTTTTGATATAATGTTTTTTGTCAAAATCGCGCATTTCTAAAACAAAAAGTATAAAATGCCATGAGAAAATCGTCAGAAAATTGTTTATAAAAAAGGAACTATGCAATATAATTTAAAAAATCCTACGCAGTGACTCAGACAATGTAATTCTAAATGTACAGTTAAAATTTCAAGTGAATCGGTTGAAATTTGTTTGAGTTGTGAGTCCGGCCGACTTGAAAAATATAGTTTTGAGATAAACGCGTTTAAAGTTAGTAGAAAGTCACGACATGAATCAAGATGGGTTGCGCTAGAATTCGAAAATCGAGTACTTAGAGATTTTTCACACCCATAATCTTTTGGAATATAATTTTATAGGTACTAAGGTACATTTGTAACAAACAAAAAAAATTGATTTTCGTAAAATCCTAGAGCTGCCTAAGGCCTTAAAACGTAATCGATTTATCGTATTCTGAAGTCTATACACATCGTTGGAATGCAAGATATTGTTGTCAGTTCTTTATTTTTCAGTTTTTCCAACATCGTTTCAATGATTGCTTCTCCTCTTGTTCTGTGAGCTACTGTCAAAGGAGCTGATAAAAAAAATTCGTAACTTAGTTGAGCAAGAAACTTTTGAGTAATGTGAAAAAATGGAAATTTCGTTATTTTTTAACGACACAAATGTATAGCCTCCTCTGAACACTCGCAGAGCCCGTTTCTTTTGTAATGCACAAGCTGCCAGCCATCGTTGACCCTACCAAACCCCATTTGTTGAGTTCAGTGCCATGAAGAGGCCTCCATTTGGTCCAGTGTAGCCTCTGTTAGTCCTCCCAAACCTTCTTTCGACCCCGCCAGTTTCAGTGAAACGTACAAAATACAGGCCTCCTTAACCTGCTTTCGATCTCAAGTCCGTTGCCTCGAGCCCACCTAACCTGCTTTGAGCCCAAATTCGATATCTCCTCCATCAACGCCTTCATTGTGGCCTGATCGGTAACCCGTTCGATGACGAAACAAATACGTTTTCGCTGAATAGAAGGTCCGGAGGGTCTACAGTGCGCCTACAGTAGGCTGAATGGAGGCTCCAGAGGGTCTACAGTGCGCCTAAAGGTGGGCCAGTAGGTTCTGCGGGAGCGCTCGAAGTAGGCCTACCTGGGGTTTCGCAGGTTCAGTTGCGCTCTGCATATACCTCCTTTGAGTGACAATTTCCAGTTTCTGCTATTCGGGAGGTTCATCGAAGGCCCTAACGTATTGGTATTCCAAACATTGTACCCTCGTTTAGGTACCCGATAATCCACTATCACCGATCTCTGTTCGGGGAAGGAGGCCTTCATTTTGCGGGTTGAACACGACTTGGGATGGATATTGGATGGATATTCTGTAAACTCTTGTATCTTTCAGCTTGGACGAGCCAATGATATCAAAGCTTGACGCTTTTTTTTTCAATCACGTTAACATTTTCACGGGTCCGCTGGTCAACGAATCGTTGCAACTTTCCAACTTGATTGCTCATCGAATGGCTTGTAACAAAAATAACGATCGCTCTCTCCGTTTAACATTGAGTCAATAAACTTCTCGGACCCTCGTAATAAACGTTTCGCTCCACTACGAACACTTGTTCATTCAATCGACGAAGTATACACGATCGCTGGCCAAAAGAAAGAAGAAAAAACAACCCAATTTCCCGATACCCGTCAAAAAGATTCGTATCCGAAGTTGCTCTTTTTCACTTCCGTCTCTTTTTTTTCCATCCCATGCCGCTAGTCTATCGACCATTCGGATAGAAAAAAAAAAAAAACTAGACGAATGACCGCGTAAACCGGTCGGTATTTAATTCTAAATGGGTTAAAATCCTGGCAGGAAATGGTGGAAGAGCTTTGGTCATGGCCATTTATATTTTCCAATCTATAAAATATCAGCAATGTTTGGGTCTAAGCATTTACCCATCCAAGTATTGTTCCAGGATAGTTTTGAGCCACTTTTGAGCCTAATCATCACTCGTGTTGTTGACGATCTTTAAAATGCAAATTGTTCGTGTCATACAAAATGCAATAACGTTGATGAAAGTGAGTCTCTTACCTTGGACAGATCCTGCTGCTGCACCAATTGTTCTCGAAGGAACTGAAGCTGGAGAATCATCTCGGAAAGTCTTCGCTCTTTTTCGGCAAAGCTCTCGGCGCAGAGGACCCTGTGAAGGGCCGCTGCTCCGTCTTGCTGTCCCTCCGTGTTCGGTAGCCTTCCGTTTCCAGGCGGCGAAGGTGCGACGCTGTTTGACACGCTGCTACTCCCGCTGCTACTGAAACGAATTGCCATTAAGAGTTGGTTAAGTTCTCATTCTTTTTCGTCTATCTCTATCTGAACTTTATCTTAAGGCGGGCAACCACTTTAGATGTTTCAAAAAAGCGATTTTTTTTAAATTTCATAAATCGTTAGCAAAATATCTTAAGAATACACTCTAAAATTTTCAAAACGATATTCGGATTTCTTCTAACGGTGTGTTAGAAGGACAAGAACATATCGACAACGACGATGAGGACGCGCCAAGGGGCACGGCGGATTACACCTTAATTAATGCATGAAATAACTTGAAAAAATTACCAGAGATGTATGGAAATATGAATAAATGATTGTCAGAGTTGAGGAAATTTCCGTTTTTTTTCCACAATTAAAAAAAAATCAATGTTTGATTAAAATTAATGAGGAAAATAATGAAGCAATAACTTAATTAATGCCTAAGAATAGAATAAGAAGATTAATAAGAACATTTGATTATTTTTATTCAACTGTTAATATGAACATGCGCCTGTCCATATTTTCAGACTAGTCTGGAAATCTCGACATTTCACGAGTTAAAAAAATAATTATTACAAAGGATATATATATACGTAATAAGTCTGATTGTTACCAAATATAATAACGCAATTGCAATGGTGTTATTATTCTTGTTTTCTTAAAATATTTTCCCTTCTAGAATGATTGATAGATGATGAGCATTAAGGTGTCTATATTTGCACCCTGTACTTTACAAAATGTTGTAATAGTATGTTTTCTGAATTTCAAAGTTGACGTGAGATTTTCACTGACCCCGCTCCCGCTAAATGAGATTTGGTGAGATTTTGCCAGGCCTTTCCCTCCCATTTGAAGCTCACGTACTTAAAGGACGTCGCCTTAAGTTTACTGATACAAAATATTACTTTTAATATCGCCCAACATTCTTTTCTGCTGCCTTAAGTATTATTTTGATTTTTTAACCTCTTCGAACACCTTTATCTCCGCTTTTCGTTTTTCCATAAGTTCGGTTTACTGCATTAAGAAATACAAATTTTCTTATTTTGTCTCTCCCTACTCCTCTGACTCCGTTCCTTGTCTCTGTTTTTTATTTTTTATTCTCTCTCTCTCTCTCTTTGAGTATTTTCATTCGCTGACATATTTTTTTTATCTATAACCGAAATGTCACTGCCTGTATCATTGTTGCAGTTTGACACAGCTAAATTCAAGTGACTCAAATAAAAATGAATTAAATAAAATCTTCATTTCTTTCATGTCCTCATCGCCATCGCTCCCATCGTCTATTTCGGGATGCTGTGCTCGCGTTATCGCGTTACAGGGCGATCGAACGCAGGCACCTATATGTGTGTGGGTATCGAGGCTGCGTACTGTGAGGGAACAAGATAAAGGGTTGATAGAGAGCCAGGAATGGGCGAGGTTTAAATTTCCTCCCGAGAGAGAGCGAGACAGAGAGAGAGAGAGAGAGAGAGAGAGAGAGGGGGGTAGAGAGAGAGAGAGAGAGAGAGAGGGAGAGAGAGAAAGAGACAGAACGAGGGTGCGAGGTCTCAGGGGTTGTTCCGTGAGCGGGCTGTATACGGTTGAGTTAGTGAATAATAGATGGGGTCGCGGCCGCGCAATCTCAGCGCAGCGAGTGTTTGCACCGGTGATGGGCCCCCGGATGCCTGGCCAAGCCACCCCCGTGACACTTTGCCCTGCTCCTCCTTCTTCTCTCCCTCCATACGTTTCCCTTTAAAACCCAACAGAGAATTTCCTCCCTCTCTTTTTCATCTCTCGCTATATCTTCTCGTAGTTGCCTTCCCCTCTCGTGGTCCCGTCGCGGTACCATCCCCCTAGCCCTATTTTCCCTTCAACCAGGATTCCATACATCGGTAAAGCGGACCACGAATAAGTGATACCTCCGCGTCATTGTGCGAAAATACCGGCCTCTATCTATATGCATGTTCAGCTGTGAAGCACAGCGTGATTTTCAGAAACGGACTCTTCGTTTTCCACCGAGGGCTCGCAGGTACGAATCTCTTCCATCGGGTACCAAATTTTTAACATTCCATAAATTCTTCATCCCTTCTCCGCTATAGATAAGCCAACATTACTATAATTTCTTGGCGACCACTTTTTATAATAAATCGCTCATTTTTCATGATTATTGTTCTTTATTTCACGCTGAAATGGCTTTTCAGATATAAGAATAAATACCTTCTTTGAAACGCTTACTATGGAGCTATTTTTTACTATAAAAAAGTACATACATTCAGAAATATTGTGTCAACATTGCCGATTGAGTTTAGGTAAGAGTTTTTCTCTTCAAAGGCGATAAGATAAACTTCAAACGCGTTTTTCTCGAAACAACGTTTTCAAAATCTAGCTCCATCGTATCTCTAAAACTCTTTTTACTCTTTTTTTACTCTTTTTTTTTTTGCGAAAAACTGCGAAAAAACGCGTTTTTTTTACTTTCTTCGTTTTTCATCTGCCATTTTTTTATTTTTTTGATAAAACTTTATATCCGAGGGTTATTTTGTAGCTGGTGTCATACTGAATCTAATGGACTTTGATTTTTTTGCTTCAGACAAGCCGTTGTCGAGTTGTGATGGAGCTACCTAGCCCACATATTTTTGAGGTGTTACGTTAAACTATAGTTTTTGTACTTAAAAATGAATAAAAATGAATAACATTTTTTTTTTTAAATGTATTTCAAGACTTTATTTATCAAGCCCAACAACTTTTGAATTCATACCTTTTATAAAATCCTCAAAAAAAAATCGCGCAAATAGCCTTTTTTTCGTGGCTCCAAAGTGGACTGGCCCCTTAATCGATTATTTGACTTCAATTATTTCGGATCGTTTTTCTTCTGGGGCGGCGAGGGAGGGGAGATGTACCCACCCCTACGTCAATGCGTGTGGCAACCCTCTGTCACAGTGTCCTCGCAGTACTGAGCGGAATGATATATTGTGTTGCGTCCAATAAGAAATCTAATACGTATACAGATTCGTGCGAAACACAAATTGCCTTTGCGAGCCTGTGTTCGTGCGTGTTCCAATGAATACAGATTTTATTCCGTTTGGCCGGTCGTTAGCGAGGAATGCTTCTTATGCTGGGACACGCATGAAAGCCTGTGTAGCTCTTGATACATACATATATGTGTAATATCCTTTTGGACCGATAACATCAATGGTGAAAGCGTCGGCGGAGGCTCTCGCGAGACTATCCGCGCCCCGCGGCCCCGGTCAGCTCACTGTGTGCCGCCTGACAAAAGCCTCATTCTCTTATTATTATTGCGCGTTAAGAAAGCCAAGGGCTTATTTCCTCACGTAACACTATTCACTCGTATACATTGTACGAGCTTCCGCCCGCGTGGAATTTGCCTTCAAGCTATTAGGGCCTCATGGATAGGGTGTTTCTGAACGGATTACATTTAAATCGAAAAAAAAGACCTAATAATGACTAAAATGAATTTAAGAAACATATCTTCCGAATTTTATTAAAATAAAAGCAGGAAATTCGATTTTCCTGTACAAACTTCACTCCGTTGCACCCCTAATTAGGGGTTGTTTTAAAAAATCCTAAAATATGCGTTTTATTATTTATTTCGAAGAATATTCATATCGAGTTTCAAAAATTGATACATGTAGGAAATACAATTTTCCGTACAAACTTTTACATCCCATTTCATCCTTTTAGGGGTTGATCTTTGAAAAATCCTTGCTGAGTGCACCTCTACGCCCTTTGAGGGATATATCTTCCGAATTTTATTGAGATAAATGCAGGAAATTTGATTTTCCTATATAAACTTCACCACACCGTTGCACCCCTAATTAGGGGATGTTTTAAAAAATCCGAAAATATGCGTTTTATTATTCGTTTCGAAAAATATTCATACCAAGTTTCAAGTGAATTTCTAAAAATTATTTCTTACAATTAGTGCACCTCTGCAACTACTAAGAGGACGTCCATTAAGGATGGAGTCTGATGTTCATCTCGCAAGAGCAGAAAAATCAGCTGAAAACGATGCCTTTGAAGAAACGGAAGGTTTACTCTATGCAACAGGCATAGCTGATTAGTGTAAGTATAAATTTTCTATTACAAATTCGGAATCAAAACTTTAAACGCGTTTTTCTCGAAACAACATTTTTGTATGACGTACCGGGCACAAAAAAAAATCGAAAAAATAAAATTAAAAAAGCAAATTAAAGCTAACTTTACTCTCTTCAAAACCCCGTTTGGTAAATTGGTTTCCGATTTTTTTTGGCCGTGATATTCAATTTTTTGTCCGGAAAGAATAATTGCAGGGTGCTCCAAACTTTTGGCCAAGGGTGTATATATTTAATAAGTCTGATCGTTACCAAATATAATAAAACAATTACAATATTGTTATTGTTCTTGTTTTCATAAAATATTTTTCCTTCTAGAATGATTTAAGCCTTAAGGTGTCCATATTTGTAAACCAGTACCTTACAATATGTTATAATAGTAATGAATTACAAAGTTGACGTGAGATTTTCATTACTCCCCCGCCCCTTCCCCCTAAATGAGATTTTGTATGATTTTGGCAGAATGAAGTTGAATTGACATCGGAGCGTAGAATGCAAATGCGTTATAAATTCCATCGGACTTTTGTAGCAGCAATAGAAGCCACGGTGCAGGGACTGCTTGCCAGAGGAGTTTCTCCTTCGTCATATGGTGCGGCGTATATGCTAAAAACGTGGCAAAGATATCGCGTGAAAGACAAGAGATGATCCGGCGCCTCGAAATGCGGATTGGCATGTTTTTTATTCGGCTGATGTTGGTCTCACTGCGAACTTTTCGTCGACTTGGCGCTGCCAAAAGTCAGTGCTGTCTTTGTCTCGTACACTCGGCAAGTTTGGTTGTACGGTTTTTTTTTTATATAAATATAGAAATATATAACGGGACAAAACGTGTTGGAGTTAGCTGTCAACGTCTAGTGATTGAAGCCAGGGTGGCAAGAGTCTAGCTCTGACAAGCGAGAAATTACGAGACATTTTCATTTGTCGTTTTTCACGAGAGACGTCTCTTTGTCTCGGCACCGACGATGAACGAATTGTTAGCTGTGTTGTTATTTACTATTTTGGCACATGAAAATATGTGAATGACGTTTCGTGAGGCAGTCGAGGAAGAACAAGCCAAACGAATTACACCTTAATTAATGCATGAAATAACTTGAAAAAATTACCAGAGATGTGTGAAAATATGAATAAATTATTGTCAGAGTTGCGGAAATTTCCGTTTTTTTTGTCACAATAAAAAAAAATCCAAAAAATGATCTAACTTTCGGTCTCCTGAAGTGGTTGCCCGTTTTAAGTCGCACAGACTCAAACGTGTGTTTTAGTGCGGATGAGCTCTGAAAAATCTATCAATGATTCATATTCCAGTACACTTAGCATGGCAGGTTTACTTTTATTGACAAATGGATTTTGCACCCGCTCGTTGTCATTGTCAGAATAATTCGGGAAGTCATCGCATAAAGATTTCAGCAGGCTTACTAAATGTCCCATTATGATATTTTGAATTTCATTTGGTAATTCTACCTCGTTTGCTTTCAGAAAATTAAATAAAAGTGGAAAACATTAAACATTGCTATTTTCAATGCACGTATAACATTTTTTTCATAGCTAAAATAATCCAATCCTTTAATGACAAAAAATAACTAATTCGCGGAACCCCTGTGACTTTCCCACGGAAACCTTGGGTTCCGCGGAACACAGTTTAAGAACCGCTGCTGTAGCATCACACAGCATCGCCCACGCAGCGCAAGGCCACATCCAGAAAAGACATCCGGTGCGATGCTCTTCGATAGAAAGTGAAAATCCTCTGTTCCTTCATTTGGACACTCTGCGCCTTTCATTATGCCTACATAATAAAGGAGAAAAAAGTAAGATTTCAGGGCGGGGGGAGTTGGAATGAGAAATGCTCGAGCACAAAGAACCGATTCATCGGCAAACGAAATTACTTTGAAGCAATTCCCTCGATGGACGCGACGAGGCAGCTTAAGTTCTGGGAGCATCGAAAAGAACGAGCAGGGTAAGGGCGAGAGGCAAAACGGAAATCCCGAAGAATAATACGTGTCTATCTTTCCTTTCTCTCTCTCTCTCTCTCTCTCTCTCTCTCTCTCTTTCTCTTTCTCTCTCTCTCTCTCTCCCTCTCTCTCTCTTTCTCTCTCTCTCTCTCTCTCTCTCTCTGTTTCACTCCATTCGCGAGGATGTGTGTGAGGGGGCCCGGGGAAAGAGTAAGCGTTGAACGAAGAAGTCGAGTCTGTGTTTCCATCTTCGCCAGATAGACCGAGTGTGAGAGATGTGCGTTTTGTAGGGCTTTGCTCTTTGGGTGCTCGAAGCTTTATCTTCGTTTCTCCCGATTCCTTCTTCTTCCTACTCCTTCCCTTTTCTATGTCTCCATTGACCTTGCCTTCCTTTCTATCTTGGTTCGGAATAAATCTCTTTGGTAAACTCGTGGTCGCGGTGTCCGAGGACACCAAAAAACGTAGTCAATGATCAAATGAGGGGTGAACTCGACACGAGAGACTGGCATGAGAGACGATGGTGAATCTGTGGATTGGCAGATGTTGCATTGGAGAGCAAGACCACCAAAGGGTGAGGGTGGTTTTGAGATGGGCAATCTTCTAGGTAGGTTTCAGGTGTGCAATAGAACGCTGAAAAGCAAAGGCAGTCTTGGGACAGGTTGGTTTTGAGGGAGGTAATCTACTGGGTGGCTTTGAGGCCCATCACACTTCATTGGAGATCAAGGTGGATCCGCTGATGAGGATAGTTTTGAGGTAAACAATGCCTGTATAGAAGACTAGCTTTTGCCTGCGACTTCGTTCGCGTGGACTTTAGGAATTGATCCAGAGAGAAGATAAACAAAGAGACAAAAAGTGGGGAACAGAGGAAGAAGGTAGCCCGTCGTATTTCGCAGGTACGTTGGTAGACGTAAGGTTGAGGTAAGGGTTGGTATTTTGTGAAATAGTAGTATAAAAGTGCCAACCTTCAACTCTAGTACTTCCGAATTTCATTGAGATAAAAGCAGGCAATTCGATTTTCCCATAAGAACTTGAACGTTTTGGTATTTGTTTTGAAGAATATTTACACCAAGTTTCAAGTTGATACACGCAAGGAATACAATTTCCCATACAAACTTTTACACCCCACGACACCCCCTTAAGAGTTGATTTTCAAAAAATTCTTTCTCAGTGCATCTCTACACCTACCAAGGAGCATATCGTCCAGATTTCATGATTCTGTCTTCAGTGGTTTCGGCTGTGCGGTGTCTATATGTCAGTCAGTCAGTCAGTCACTGAAGTCTCTAATATAGATTAAGAAAGACCTCATACTCAGGCGCGCCCGAAGCGTGTAAAGCTGCGCCTCGTTGGAAGAAAGTATACATCGCGTATATGAATGCACGAATAGATTGAAGAACTTCAGTAGCGTGAAAGGTATCGTAACTGACCTATGTGTATTGTGACTGGTTGGCGTGGAGGATGGAGGAGGTGTTCTCCTGGTGTTGTTGTCGTCCTGGAGTGCGAGAGAACCACTGTTCTTTTTGCAAGTGAGCCTCTTGAGAACGTCATCCATGGACCGCTTGCTGCCGGCCGCGGTAGGTCCACCACCGTTGTTGTTGTTGTTGTTGTTGTTTTGCGTTACACTATTGTTGTTGTTGTTGTGGTGAAGGTTGTGAGGATAGTACGTGTCACCTAGGAGGGTGGGTGGTGAACCGCACTCGGACGAATTGGTAGCTTCTTGATTCGTGCCGGTTGGCGCACTGTTCGTGTGATGATGATGATGATGCGGATGATGATGCTGATGATGGGGATGCTGGTGCTGATGTTGATTGTGCGGATGATGATGATGGTGGTGATGATGATGATGATGGGGCTGTTGCTGCTGATAGGTGAGATCCTGATGATTGTTGCCAGTCGTGAGGAAAAGCCTCGAGCGTTTAGAGTTGGGAGGAGAGACCGGTGACGAGGAACGATCGTCTCGGAGCTCGGGCTCGCTCGTCGTTGCCGGTGACGAACAACCGGACGAGGCGCCGCAGTCACCGCCGATACGCTGATGAGGATAACACGGCTCTTCGAGGCGATCGACGATCAGGCTCGAGTCATCTGACAAGCCGACAACACCTGGTATTCTTTCACCCATACGATCGGCAACCGTTCCAACGCCACCCTCGCCTTCACCGCAACCCGCTATCTCGCTCTCCGCACCAACCAATGACGAGGTAGTGTCCTCCTCCTCCTCGGCACCCACCACTGTCCCCGCACCGCCGCCGCCCTCCGATAGCTTCGTTGGTGGCGACTTCCTCTTTGAGGACATCCTTACTCTGCAACACAAGCGCAACGCAACCTCATTTTAATGTTTGACAGGTTTATTGATTTTTTTTTACGATAGTTCAAACACATTTCCGTAAATTCAAGTTTTTTTCAGCAAATCCTAAATTGGATTGGAAATTGGTTCATTGGGAGTCGATGTATTGACGGAGAGAAAATATTGTTTTGACAAATAGATGCCTCGATGAAGTTGAAGCACGAGTTTGTAGTTGTGGCTTAAATATAGATTTTAGTAAAGATCGTAGCAGTTAAGGCTATGCGAACGTTATGAATTTTGTATTTCGGGCGCTCACCCATTATTGCCGAGTCTTCCCGCTTATTGTATAGCACCCCGTTGCACCCCTAATTAGGGTTTTTTTAATCCTAGAATATGCGTTTTCTTGTTTGTTTCGAAGAATATTTATACCAAGTTTCGAGTTGATACCCGGAAGGAATACAATTTTCTATACAAATTTTTACACCCCTATTCAGCCCTTTAGGAGTTGATTTTCGAAAAATCCTTCCTCAGTGCACCTCCACACCTTCTAAGGAACATATCTTTCAAATTTCATGTTTTTATCTTCAGCGGTTTAGGCTGTACATTGTCTATTGGGATCTGTTATGTGGGCGGAGCTTAAAAAATATGGCGGCGATAAGAGGACCGTGAAAGGTAAACAGTCATGTAGTTTAGTGCAAATTTCTGTGATATGAAAAGTATTAGTGCAATTTGTGATTGGGCTGGTACCAATCCTAAACAACGCAATTTTGTGGACGGAGAACGTATTTTGAAGGTTGGGCACATTTTGAAATGTGGTAAAGTTAGTGGCGTTTCCCATAAATGTGCTGTCAACTTCATAGTGTTTGCAAACGTCTCAATTACGAAATAATCCCCATGAGATTGATGATTTCGAATGATTTGCTCTTGCAAAGCTGGGTTGGGAGAATATCCAAGCACATCATTGCGAAATGACTGTATTGCAATCGGTAAGTCTAACCTTTCATTCTCAGTACCTTTCGTTATTTGGCAGTGTTCAAAAATTCCTTTACAGCGCACTTTCATGCCTGAATTCACTTTTTAAATTTTTACGGCTTTCATTCAAGCCTCTAAATGATCTGTTTTTTCCATTTTTCCAAAATAATTTTTCATGCACACAAAGCGTTTCCCTGCAATAGGAAAGTTGTGAAAATGCACTTCCAACGTCTTACTCGAAGTGCTTTCGCAATCTTTCACAGCACATTTAATGTTCTTGCGATTGTTTTGACGCGTGGAGAACTTCGCGAATTCCATTTTCACCGATATAGATGTTTTTCACAAAAATGAAATACTTTCATCGTATGGCAACGTATAATTTCTATTGAAGGCTTTTCCCTAAGTATAATTTGATTCACCGCCATTAACCATCATATCACCATTTAACAGATCCCAATATGTCAGTTAGTCATCCAGTCAGCCAGTCAGTGACGGAATTATTTTGTACGTATAGAATAAGAGCTGCGATGTTGAAATGAAAGCGGTTATCATCATGAAGAATGCTTTATCTTCCTGGGAATAGAATCGATAGAGAACATCTTACAGAGTGAAGGATGTCTATTCGGAAGCTTTCGGTATATCAGTCCTCAGCTCTATCAGTTGTCAAAAGCATCGAACTGTCCATAATTCGAGTAAGCAAGGACAGCAAGTTCACAAATGCGACCTGAGTCCAACTTGGATCTCACGAAGTCACTTCTCAACTGAATTGTGTTGAAACAGTGTGAGAAAAAAAATGATGCAGAAAAAAAACGGCAAATTAAGAGCTCTTCCGTCACCAATATTCGAGAAAACTGCTTCCGCAGTTGGCTCCTGGGATTCTTCGGAGGCGGACGAAGGAGGGAAATCTTTGCCAGGAAGAAGAGACTGTAACGTGTGACTCAATCTAGGATCGGAAATTGGGTTGCTTGTAAACACACCTTAACGGTTGAAGGGAAACGGCGTTGCAAGTCGAAACGATGTATATGTACAAGGCTGAGACAGCCTTCCCGTTATAGAATATTAGGCATCAACGTCCACTTTCAACGAGTCTCAAACGTAGCCGTACCAGTAAACTACAGATTGATCTGTGAAATCCGCGCATCGAACATCGAGCCATCTCTTCTGTTCGATCGACGAAACGATTGAACCCAGTGAGAATGTGAGGTAGGTGTGTGTCTCGATGCCACCGGGCACGATGTCTAAAGGACCAGGTTGCTCGTGTTACGTCTCCGCGTTCCAACGACGATGATGACGACGACGACGACGATGGTGTTAATTTACCAACAGCCTACATACTGCCGGCTTATCTATTCATTTCCGTCTACAAATTACTAAACCTAAATCGTGCAATTGGCTACAAGAAGTTTCGCTACGCTACTCGGAGTCTCTCCAAACGGAGCATCGCTCTACTGCAAACGCATCCTGAGTACGAGAACCTTTCAGGACCTTAAGCCATCGAGGAAAGGCAGCAACAATCTGATACTCATCGATCGGAGATAAAAAAAAAACTCGCTTACAATTTTAGACCCTGTTAACTTTAGCTTACACTGACAGAAAAATTCTTTTGATGTCAACTAGATGCGGCTATGTGATTTTTTTTTAATTAACTAGATTTTTCGTGAAATCAAATTTTTCCTATTGCATACGATTATTAAAATTATTTATCTTAAATATATTTATTTATTCAAATCAATATCTATTTAATATTGTCTAATAACTAAATATTTTATTTATTCCTAATAAATCTATTTAAATATTAAATTGTATTTAATATTTAAAAAGAATAGCTTGAACAAATAAAAAAATATATTCGAAACAAATAGGGTCGCAGTAGCCCGTGAGACAAGGAAAAAAACCTATTTGATTTAAATAGATCCAATTTAAATTCGTTTTTTTTTGGCAGTGTAGAGGCACGAAAATAATGTCGAAATTCGGAATTTTTATTCTCAGCAACGATTGGTGGAAATAAACCGCATTTTCAACATAGGTACATATATTGACGACCTTTAAAAAAAAATTCATAAAAAATATAAAAGGAAAAAACAACATCGCTACCGGCAAATGTTATTTTTTTCACGTTTTAAGGAATTTCTATCGCGGAGGGCAGTATTTTGCTATAGAAGAACTTTGCGTTCGTTCATTCTCTAAACGCACTTGAATGTATTTTGTTTCAGCGAACTGTTTTCATTGGCTCTGCCGAGACTTTGGAAAATAAAAACTATGCACCTGTAGTTTTAGGGGGCTTGCCAAAATTTTCGCCAAACTGCGCGTTTCCACGAGCATCATCGCTTACACGTGACGTCACAGTTCTGGGACGAGTGTCAATATATTCGGCCATTTTGCCACATGCCGAGTTTTTTTTTCTTTTTTTTTTTCTCGACGACCGTATAAAGATATTGGTGCAACAGGTGTTGAATTTCATTTACTGCATACATCCTCGTGCGTATTCCCTCTAGGAAAAAAATGATATCCCATAAATTATTAAATATTGTATAAGCATTTAATAATATACGGAAAATTTCTTGAGAGGAAATATCTGGTGGTGGAAAATCAAACCATACTTAGAGCCAAGCCTTCAACAGAAATTATACGCAGCCATACGATGAAAGTATTTAATTTTTGTGAAAATCATAAATATCGGTGAAAATGGAATTCGCGAAGTTTTCCCCGCATAAAAACAATCGCAAGAACAATAAGGCCTTAGGCCACTCTGGAGGCCAAAAGAAGGGCATATTTTGTGATTTTTTTTTTCAGCGAAACCATAAAATAAATCACTACGTTCTTTTATTACGTCCTCCATCCACAAAATTCCGTTGTTTAGGATTGGTACCAGCGCAATCACAAATTGCACTTATCAAAATAACACAGAAATTTGCACTAAATTACATGACTACGATTCACAGAAAAAAAAGAATATTACACGGTCAGCCCTGTCTCATTAATTTTATCATTACGAAAAACTTTTTTGCAGGCGTTGGTGCACCTCCAATAACGATAAAAAAAAATGTTCTTGTCCTCTTTGTAGCCTAAATGTGCGAAAAAAAAGTCCATTCAAGAAAGTTCAATTTTCATCGCATTCCAATACATTGAACGTGCCCATAGATTACAATACAAATATGTATGTTAATCTTGCACATTAGTTGTAAAGTTACCCAACGCTAGAGACGCGCAATAAATCGGTTCGACGTTATCGCTATCAGACACGTACAATAAAATTGTGTGGGAGTTTCGTAACGATTTCTTACGTGGTACTCTTTTAACATCGAAGCCGAGAAAAGAGAGTTGAGGGTGAATGTAAGATGGCAAGAAGGAAGAAGGATTGTAGGACCGGTATTCGAATGTGTGAACACACACACACACCCACACACGCACGCACACATATATATATATATATATTAAATTTGGCGCGTATTCTCTATAATGCGTATCCATAAATTCCATTATCTCCTTATCGTTTCTGAGGAGGTCGTGAGGTCGTTGCCAGACGCCTGTTCAACTCGGCTCTGGTTTTGTTATAATCTTACAGAATGATTCCGGGCAACGATATATAGACATACGAGTAATTCCGCGTAGAATCGACTGGTTGGTTCTCGAATTCTTTTTATTTCATTGCTCATTCATAGTCAAATTCCGTACGATTTTTTAAAATTAATTTCCAGTATTTCTCATATCGCGTGTGGAAAATTGGCAGGATATACCTAATAGAATTCGGGGCCTTCAATGGATTATTTACACGGATGAATTAAAAAGTAATTTATGTCGTGAATTTCACGGTAAAAATTACCGTGATATATTTCAATGTGGTGACAAGTGAGAAAAGCATAATAATTCATATGCGACAAGTTTTTTTTTAACTCACGTTACAGAAAATTTCAAATACGTAGCTAAAATTTTACTATACAAGAAGGGTAGCGCGCACGATAATTTTTACCGGGAGCACAATACATTTTCCTATAACACTCATTAAATTTTATGATAAATCTTAAAATAACTGTTATAAAGACGATACTTTTTTATAGACATTTTTGAAAGGCATAAAATAATAAAATGCACAGTAAAATTTCGCTGATATTATATATTTTTTAAATTTAAGTTTTGCGTATTTTGTTACACATGAAAATTTACTAGAAAATCTGGTAAAATTTTCTATCTGAAGAAGAAATTTTATATTATTTACGTGAAAATCTGTGTTTTACTCAGTAATAATAAGCGAAGTTTCAGGGTTGTCATCTGGTTACCGTTGCTGCACGATAATTTTTAACATTTAATTCTCTCCGTGTATGGATTCCATAATAGGGTTTTCGTAAAAGAGCCAGACCGGGCTCTTTTACGGAACGGTAGGTTAGGTAGGTTGACTAAAACTATGGTCTAAGTACGGAGACTGCCTTTTAAGGGTCGTAGTTGTAGATTCCCTAGTAGCGATTTCCCCAATACTACTAGACTTTGCTATTATATGGGAAAATCAGTATAAATTGCTTGACTAAAGAATTTGTGGCATAATAATTATCGAGATCGATTAAATAAAATAATTAAACTATGCGTTTAGTAGACGAGCTGCGATGCCTTGAACCAACACGCATGCAGTGCGTTCATTTGAACAACGCGGGATCAAACGTGTCAAAATATGCGACAGAATTCTAAGCCTCAAATGTATTCAAATAAAACATTTCTTTTTCACAGTCCACACACACACGCACGTACGCATACGGCTGTAATAATTTTTATGCGGCATCGTTGAGGCTATTTTAAAGGCCCTGATTATTTTGCGTTAAGGGGCTACGTAGGTTTGAAAATTTAAAAAAATTGATTTTTTAAATTTTATTATTTAATAGTACAATATGTCTAGAATATTCTCCCAAAGTTTTGAGTCAATCGGAGTAAAAGTCGAGGAGAGCGAGAGCCTTTGGGAATTCTCCCCGTTTGGAAAGTTTGAAAAGTCTAGCCTTTGGGAATTTTCCCCGTTGGGAAAGACCACCCGGGAGCGACGCAGGTTTACGCATTTTTCTCAAAACACTATTTTTGAAGTCGGTGGACACGATTTCTCAAAAACTAATGCACCGATCTTATTGAAATTTTGCACACTTCTTCAAAATAGCATTGACTAGTGATTGAACGAAGGTTTTTTTTAGATTACAACTAATTTTACAAGGCTATACGTAGTGTAAATTGTACCAAAAATTGAACTATTTTGCATACAACTCTGCCAAAAATTCAAATTTCAATTTTTTTTTAAATCCTTCGTTCAATCACGAGCTATACTTATCTACTAACAGAAAAAAATTGTTTTTTTAATTTCAGATAAAGCTATCATGAGTTATCCTGACCACCACGAGGACACTTTTTTTTATGGATCTCCGGAAACCAGGTCCTACCGGCTGAATTTCCCAAATTTCAGGATGAAATTTCTTAAAAATATTGTTGAAATGTTGCTCTTTTATGTGTTTAACATTTTTAATAAAATAATTTATATATTAGATTAAAAAAAATATGCAGAAAATATGCTTTTTTTGGCTTCGAAACCCACGTAACTCCTTAAATAGCCCTCGGCAGCAAAGTGTGACCGATGGCCCATGTGAGGCTTCCAGACTAGGACCTTAATAAAGTTAGGAAAAATTAAGTGGGCCCGGTCAAAGCTCGAACTCAATTTTCGCACGGGATGGTTTTGTTTTTTACCCCGCGCAGTTTTAACGATAAATTTTTCTTTTTTTCGAGGCTGGAACCTTTCGAAATGGATGAAGTTGACTTAAAATCGTCGGGATTGAGGAATAAAGATAACGATATAAATATTTCGAGGCTTTGATTGATTTAGCGTGAAACTCCTCGTATATGGACAATCCGCCGAAGCAGATTTTGCCGTCATCGTCACACAGTGTTGCGCTACAATGTACGCTATATGTCGTTGATACAAGTCCTGCCGAGAGTTGGGAGAACGAGATAGATGTACTGTTAACATTAGCGGATGAGCCCCGCGTTTGATGGAGAGGAAATACGGGGAGGGGGGGGGGGGGGGGGGCTGAAAATCACGAGCACGGCGGGTGGCCGATATTGCGCCGTCTTTTATATCATATTTGTAATAATACTAATTGAGCGAACGTGATTGGTCATAGGAAAAAAACATTGTGCGCGTTTCGCCTTGAATTTATACGAAACCCGATCACGAGAGAGAGAGAGAGAGAGAGAGAGAGAGAGAGAGAGAATCCGGGTAGGCTGAATGAATTTAATAATTTAATGAACGAATCTCCCGCCTATTCGAACCCGCCCCCCCTCTCCTGCTGGAATTACCGGATAACCGAATTGTGAAAAAAACAGCTTCAACAGTCGAAAAGCTGAGACTGCGAACGGAGGTATGTGGCTCGACTCCCTCTCCAGACATGGCGCGATGAATCAACCGCGACATACGAGCCTGCAGTTATCACGCTTCTTTTTTTGTTATTGGTAATTTGACTTTTTTTTTTGCATCATCGTTATATAACGATGTGTACTTTTGGATTGCGGAATCTCGAATCTTCTCTCTTTTCATTCACCGTTTGTGGTTTTTTTTTTTGTCGCGAGAATCTGTGTGTTGCCTGGTTGTGAAAAATTTTGCAGTCCGATTGCGTCATTAGAATTTGGGGAATGTAGGTTCGTGGAGTTAGAGGACGTCTATTAATTACGTGAGGTGTTTTTTTATTTAATTTGGACCTCCCCCCCGCCATCGCACTTGAAATTTTCCCCATAATTTTTTAATGATTACATTTGCTCGATATGTTCATGTATTTTGCATTAATAAAGATTTACTGATAGAGTGTTCTATCAAATAGATTTTTTTTCCGTGAAAGAAGAAGAGGAAAATGATACTGGGTTTAAGGTGCACTATAACGGATTTAATTTAGTGTTATTTAGTCTGAAAAAACATAGGATAGGGTAGGGTGGTGCTCCGACACCAACTTCCCTACTCGATCCATGGGCAACTTGACTCCGAAGAATATATCAAGATGAACAGAAAACATATTTGATTAAAATTAATGAAGAAGATAATGAAGCAATAACTTAATTAATGCCTGAGAATAGAATAAGAAGATTAATAACAACATTTGATTATTATTATTTCATACTGTTAATGTGGACACGTGCCTGTCCATATTTTCAGACCAGTCTGGAAGTATCGAAATTTCGCGGGTTAAAAAAAATATTACAAAGGATATATATGCTTAATAAGTCTGATTGTTATCAAATATAATAAAGCAATTACAATGGTAGTATTATTCTTGTTTTCTTAAAATATTTTCCATGCTTTATTCATCCTTCTTCCTCGACTGTAGAACATTTTTCATACTTTCATATTTTCATAAGCTCTATTCTAATTTAATCTTGCATTATTATTGATTTTTTTCAATAACCAAGTTTCTAAACTGCACGAAAATGTTACCAATTTTTTTTTGTACATTGCCATTTATAGTGTACAATCGAATTCAAAGAGGTTTCATTGTTTTTCTGCTAACATCTGAACCTTTTCAAAGCGTTCTGACAGATGAAACGAGCTTTTACGAGCTCCGGAAGCCTTCCAAAATTATAATTCTTAAGAGACTCCCAATTAAGGGACGTAAGGTCGAGTTCTCGTTGATACAGGCTTCATAACTGAGGCGGAATAGCCTATGTACGCGCGCACATCGATCGAGCTCAATAATCGACTGTCATCGATAAACAAATTCTCTCCATTCTGGTTTCTCGTTCGTTACGTTGTGCCGAGGACGATAAGTCACGAATGTGAATAAGCTCGGATCTTCTTCGTTCCTCATTTACAAGCTCAACTTTTTTTACTCCCCTTTTTTCTACCTATCTCTTGCTTTCTCTCTCTCTCTCTCTCTCTCTCTCTCTCTCTCTCTCTCTCTCTCTCTCTCTTGATCTCTCTCTCTCTCTCTTCTCTCTCTCTCTCTCTCTCTCTCTCTCTCTCTCTCCTCTCTCTCTCTCTCTCTCTCTCCTCTCTCTCTCTCTCTCTCTCTCTCTCTCTCTCCTCTCTCTCTCTCTCTCTCTCTCTCTCTCTCTTGATCTGTCTTTCTTGACATCTCTTTCTCTCCCTGACACACTCTCTCTCTCTCTCTCTCTCTCTCTCTCTCTCTCTCTCTCTCAGCTCCTATCTCACGCTCACCTCTCCCTCGGCCACGCCACTCCTCGGGCCCGCGATTACCCTCTCGCCTCGAGATTCCGTCGGCTAATCTTCATTCATTCCGACGGCTTTATAATTTCATTGACAATGAAGGGAACAACGGCGTGTTGTTGGACGCGGTTAGCACATTATCGTATAACCACTTATAAGACGATGTTGGGACAATTTTTTTTTCCCCTCTCCTCACTCTCATTCTTTCTCAGCTCTCAAGATTATTTATACGACTTCGTGCTTTTATCTCGTTCTCTTGGTCACGTCTCCGTCCACTTATCCACACACGTACATACGTGTACGTCAGATAAGCGGATGTGTATAATCGGAGGAAAACGAGACTGAGACAGAAACAAAAAAAGAAAGAATGGCGGAAAAAAGTGGTTTCGTGACGAAGGAAATGCATTTTCGAACGGTCCCGGACCCAAGACACTTGAGAAAATCTGATTAATCATATATGTGAAGTCGAACCTCGATATAACGAAATCCTCGATATACCGAAGATTTGTCCATTCCCTTCCGATAGACTCCCGAAACCTTGATACAACGAAGACAAACTATAGATATAACGAATTTATTTTCAGGGCCCTTAACTTTTACACAAGGATTATTTTTAAATTCAACAAAATATTTATTTCATTTTTAAATAATCCGCTTTTAAAAATAATATGTTATATTCAATATGCCCTAATTGCTAATTGCTTGTAAAAATTGCTCTAATTTAAACGTTTCTTTTTTTTTATATCCCTTTATTTATAGTACTAATATATTTTTTTTTCAAAGACAGAAAGGTTCAAATTAGAACAATTTTTATTTGGCCTTTTTTTTAATTAAAACCTCCATATAACGATTTTTTCGGAACATGACCTCGATATAACGAATCCTCAGTACAACGAAAACTCGATATAAGGAACTTTTTTGTTCTTCCGGAGAGATTCGTTTTATCGATACAATGGCCCGAATAATTTAGTTCAATGTTGCTGAGTACACGCACTGACAGAAAAATTCTTTTGATATTAATTAGATGCGTGTATTTGATTTTTATTTAATTTGACTTGACTAGATTTTTCGTGAAACCAAATTTTTCCTATTGCATTCCATTATTAGAATAATTTATTGTAAATATATTTATTTATTCAAATCAAGATCTATTTAATATCGTCTAATAACTAAATATTTTATTTATTCCTAATAAAACTGTGGTTTGGTTTCATCTGGTAGTATAAGACAAAAGAGACAGACGGAAAAATGCTACACGATTCAGTCTATCAAAAATCTCATGGCTTTGTTTTCATTAGAAGACTGTTGTAACATTCTGCAGTCGGGGGAAATGGTTAGTCCTCCTATACATAAATAGTCACGCCTGTTAATAAAAGGTATGATGATACCTTTCTTTTTTTTCGAATAACAGCATTGTTAGCGAAAAAAAAAGAAAAATAATTTAACTTTTCTTCACCGCACTTTTATATCATGAACATATTCCGTTCTCCTATTCGTACGATATATCGTGTTTTATCTTTATTTATTTAATTTGAATATATTTAATATTTAAAAAGAATCGCTTGAACAAATAAAAGAAAATATTAGACACAAATAGAGTCGTAGTAGGCCGCGAGACAACAAAAAACCCTATTTGATTTAAGGCCTTAGGCCACTCTAGAGGCCAAAAAAAAGGGCATATTTTGTGATTTTTTTTTCAGCGAAACCATAAAATAAATCGGAATTACAAAATAGGGCCTTTATTATACACGTAATTGACTATACAAAATTATTTTTTCACCGCGATACATGTCAAAATGGCGACCGTGCAGCATTTTTCCGATGACGCCTTTATTTCTGGAAGATCAACGGCCGGACCAACAGCTCCTATAATTTTTGAGTTATGATGAGACACTAAAGTTTTTTCGATTATATATAAGAATAGCTATAGAAGTACGTAGGATTTTTTTGATATATTGTTTTTTTGTCAAAATGGCGCATTTCTAAAACAAAAAGTATAAAATGCCATGAGAAAATTGTCAGAAAATTGTTTATAAAAAAGGAACTATGCAATATAATTTTAAAAATCGTACGTAGTGCTTCAGAAAATGTAATTTTATATATATAGTTACAATTTCAAGTGAATCGGTTGAAATTTGTTTGAGTTATGAGTCCGGCCGACTTGTAAAATGTAGTTTTGAGATAAACGCGTTTAAAGTTAGTAGAAAGTCACGACATATGAATAAAGAAGGGTTGCGCTAGAATTCGAAAATCGAGTACTCAGAGATTTTTGACACCCATAATCTTTTGAAATATAATTTTAGGTACTAAGGTACATTTTTAACGAAAAAAAAACGATTTTTGGAAAATCCTAGAGTGTCCTAAGGCGTTAGATAGATCCAATTTAAATTAAATATTCTTTTATAACAGTGCACACGGCGCGATCGACAAAAAAGTCCGATGCACTGTAGTATTGTATAAAAACACGGATGTATTGGTAACAGCACCAGAAAATTTCTTTCCAAAAGTTGCCAAAAAGTGTACCTACGTTGGAATTCAGGAAATAAATAATCACCATTAACCCAGATGAACAAATTACTCGACAATTGTGTAAATCCAAAGTTGGCAATATAGAGAATCTTGGGTTTGCCAACCTCAACAATTTTTTTTCGTACACGTCGAGCCTATAGAAGAACTGGAAGAAACTTTCAAGCCCAAGCTTCGCAAGTCTACGAATCCGCGTGCGTCATTATAATCACAATTCATTGATATTACAAAACTGATGTACCACGAGTATTTCTGGTTCGCGTATTAGTTTGATTAAGCGCTTGTTATGATAATGGAGCTACTCATCCTCGATCTTTCCGCCGCTTGTTATGAAATCGTTAAATTATAAGCACGGCGTGAATAAATCTGACATTCCCGCTTTTCGATAGCGCTGAATGCGGCACAATTGTTCTCGCACGCATACACGTATACAAATCGATTATAAAACTATAATAAAACGTATGTACGTACGCGCTTACAATATATATACAGGGTGAGGCACATAAAGTGTTACAGAGCAATAGCACTCAAACTATTGATCATATCCAAAAATGTTTCAGACAAACGTTTCAGTGTTCGAGAAGGCGGTCATACTGGACCACCCTATTTTTTCATCGGTGGAGGCGCTGAAGCTACGTCAAGGTCAACTCCACTTTATTAAATGGAACCATGTATTTTTTTTTTCGATGACATTATTACCGATTTTAAGACGAATTCAGCGACCTACAATACAAGGTAATTCTAGTCACGCAAAGTATGAAAATAGTCGAAAAATCGAAAAATATCGGAATAATCACTTTCAAAGGATCCACTAACCTTGGTTTGGGTCTACCTATAGAAGATGCTCGAAGTGATGACCCTCGACTTGTAAACACTTGTTTGATCGCTGTTTTCATTTCATTACGATACCAATGTTTCTTATCGGCAGCAAGTACGCATTTTCTGTTAATATATTAGTTAGTCACGCATTACCTTCTAATGTGAGTACATCGGATCGCGAAAATGAACTTTTTATGGGGTTTTGTCAAAGAACGCGTAATGGCGGTAGCACCTACCACGCCTGACGACACGAAAGAAAGAATACGCCGAGCATGTACCGAAATTACACCACAAATGTTTTGGCTGAAGTTAGATCTTTTCATCAGCGAATTAACAAGTGCTTACAAGTCGAGGGTCATCACTTCGAGCATCTTCTGTAGGTAGACCCAAACCAAGGTTAGTGGATCCTTTGAAAGTGATTATTCCGATATTTTTCGATTTTTCGACTATTTTCATACTTTACGTGACTAGAATGACCTTGTAGGTCGCTGAATTCGTCTTAAAATCGGTAATAATGTCATCGAAAAAAAAATACATGGTTCTATTTTAAAAAGTAGTGTTGACCTTGACGTAGCTTCAGCGCCTCCACCGATAAAAAAAATAGGGTGGTCCAGTATGACGGCCTTCTCGAACACTGAAACTTTTGTCTGAAACATTTTTGGATATGATCAATAGTTTGAGTGCTATTGCTCTGTAACACTTTATATGCCTCACCCTGTATATATACGCGAGTACCGATTATTGCGGACTCGTGCAACATTCGTCATTACATACGCAGAAGATATATAACTATATATATACATGTGTGTGTGTATGTGTTTTATCATAAAAGGTCGACCATCCCGGTTACATTTCCTCCCAACTGATAAAAGTATCATTGAGAGAAATGTTATGACTATATATTTAAAAGCAGTATGTGCTTTCGTTTAATTTTACGCGCACGTCTTCGATTTCGATTAATCCAGCTTTATGATAAAGGTGGAGCAATTGATTCACGTCCAAGTTTACATCGTAATTTTTCGTTGAACTAAATATATTATTATCGGCGTGCTTTTTTTTTCTTTTCTGGTGTGTTAAAAATGCTTCAATGGGCTGACTGGATGTCGATAAGTCGATTAATCGCTTAACAATCTCGAAGGCGATTGAATTTTGAACACGAGAAATTTCGACGATTTTTTTTCTCGATTTGCAAACGCGTCCATGAAGACGAATTTTTATCAAATTTTGTTGGTCGCCAAAGCCCAAAGTTAACGTTGCGATGCTGTTGCTTTTTCGCAACATTCAAAAGGGGTGCACTAAATTGAATGAAGCAGGTATCACTTCGAAGGGTGAATAAAATTAAAGTTTCTGTTTTATATTTTTTTTTGATTTTTGCTCTAATGAAAAAAAATTCATAAAGAGGTGAAAACACAAAAAAGACACTTTTTCGCTCAAAAAATCATAGTTCCGTGAATTTTCAACATTTTTACTTAAAATTTGGACGGGATGCTCCTTAGATATGCTACTTTTGAAAAAAAATAGTAGCATAGTGCGCGTTCCTAAAAAGGTATTTATTCCCACATGTGAAGAGGGTAAATTTTATGGTATGAGGATATTTCAAACTTCAGGTAAGATAGTGAATACAGTCCTATTCGAAGCCGGGAACTATTGTATATTTACGCCAAAAATGGATCGACGGGTCGATTCTACCCAGTGATCACGAAGGGTTAAATGCGTTTTTTCTCGAAACCACGTTTTCCAAGTTTGCGAAAGTTCTCCTACACGCCCTAGATGAGCAATCGTTATGACATTTGGCAGGCGCGCGCACGACAAACGTCTTCATTAGTTGAACTAGAATTATCCAAAAATATTCAAACGTTTTTAATTTTATGAAGAAAAAAGTGGACCAAATGTTTGGTAAAAAACTAAATTTCCCCTTCGATGGCTCACAATTTTTTTTCTTGATTCTAGCTCGACTTGTACACAATATTGTACGAAGTAAAAATATGTATGATTTTTTGTTTGCTTCAGATCACCTGTCCAGGAACTTAGGACTTCCGCAAGCGAAGAATATTATCGCCGGCGCACCGACATACGTGGCTCCTCCCGCTCCCAGTACCATGTTTCGTCAAACTTTTAAAAATATTATCATGTTCAATAAAAACCTCTTAGTAAACATAACAAATTTCAGCATTCTACATTTAACATTTTTCGCATAAAAAATTGGTGAATCGAACATGACCCGACAGAGTAGAAACTTCCCTTTGATGCTGATGAGACGAGGCTATCACACCGCGTTAGAGCGGCATTCATGAAAAATCGTTTGAAACGGCTGCGTAAAAACACCAAGTGGACAAACGAGCGGCAAAATTTCATTTGAACTCAGAAGAAAAGAATATATCTAGGCTTTTCGATTGTCTCAAAAAAAAAAAAACGAAATTTCAATATTTCCATTGCGAATGCCGCGGGACTCTTGACTCCGTCGTTTCTCGACGCACATGTGTTCTGTTTTTAGTGAGTCTCACTCCCTCGGGTTTCGTAACGTCCAGAAGGCATTGAAATTGTTTCATTCTTTGCCTCTCGCAGCCTCTCCTCTCCTCTCCTCTCTTCTCTCTCTCTCTCTCTCTCTCTCTCTCTCTCTCTCTCTCTCTGTCTCTCTCTTTCTCTCTCTTTTTCTTTGTCGCTGTGCTTGTACCGGCGTAACTAAACTACCTAAACCAAAGCGTCGTACGTGCTTCAAGAACCCGCTCGTTTAACAGGAGCATTGTGGTCCAATGCGGTGAACGACGCGATAGAAGTCTCTTCATCCTATTCGGCTCGTCGTCCAGTACGACTGTTCCTCGTCATATGTAATGCAACGTTTTCAAGACAACAGTTGGAATTTCTAAACGAGCATCCATCTGTATTACACACACACACACACACACACATATATATGGTTTCTTCTCGCGTTAGGACAATCATTCTCTGTTCCTTTCTCCTCTCGTGAATAATCAATTAGGTATTGTTAACACTCTGTAACCAAATTTCAATGAAGAGGATTCAATCTAAGTATATATATATTTTTATCGGAGAACAATCGACTTGTTAATGATATAAATAAAATCTGATTTTATTTATATCTCAACCAATGTCCGTTTATGATGTTTAATTTCATTTGGGGATGGAGTAAGTTGGGAGGAAAGCATGATCTCTATATTCATCGTCTCCAAAGAGTCATTTCTTACTTACTTTTTAGGGGCCAATGCACTGCCTAGTTACTTTGTGAGGACTGGGGAAATGCAATTGGCTATATACTTTCCGGGGACTGGAGAAGGCAATTCACTAGTTACTTTTTGAGGATTAGGGAAAAGTAATTTCTCAGAGATCGGGGAAGAAAAATGTTCATAGTTGTATTTTGGGCACTCTATACAGGGTATTTGGCGCATGGACTGGCACCATTTTTTGGGGGATTGGTGGGGTCATTTGCTAATTTTTTCACCCTTAGACCCTATGTCTTAAGTGTCACGGTAATTAAGATATTATTTTTTTCGTTTTTTTTTACCCGAAATTTCGACTTTAAATCGTCATAACTTTTTTGTTTGTGGTCGTAATAGCACGGAATAACTTTTGTTTTATTCTGCAATGTATGTTTATTATAAATAGATCATTGTTTGATACAATTGGTTGCAAGAAAATGACTCATAAGCTTCCAAAGAGATAATGTGTAAATGTATGAAAAGTGTCAACTTCTAAAATTCTTTATAAAAAAAAATAAAAGCTATTTTGAACTTAGCTTTTTTTCTAAAAGTTCTCTAGTTTATACCCTTTCCAACGGTATGCTACATGTCATAGAAATCATCCATTATGTGGTCGAAATAAGAGATACTAGTTTGCCAGGGTCAGAGTTAAGAAAAGACTTTTTATATTTCCAATATGTTTATTAAACTTGGTTTATAAATTTTGCTCAAATTGACCTCTTCTACTCCGTATGCATGCAACAAAAGTTATTTCGTGCTATTACAGCCACAAACAGAAAAGTTATGACGATTTAACTCGAAATTTTGGGTAATTAAAAGAAAACGAAAAAAAAAAATCATCTCAATCACCGTGACACTTACAAAAAAAATAGCAAATTATCCGCCCTCCCCCAATCCCTCAAAAAACTTTTGTCGGTCCATGCACCAAACACCCTGTATAATATGAAAATGTAGGATTTTTTTTTCTAATTTGCATTTTCAATTAAGCGACTGAATAGCAAGGGATTTTTAAATTTTTGAATAGTGCATTACCGCGTCAGTGCATTTGGATTATGTGCGAAAATCCTATATGGATCGATCACATTGTGTTATTCATGATGACTATCCAATCGGCGGATCGCGTTTCCATAATTTAAAAGCGCATTTAATCAAGGGGAGGGGGGTGCACTTAACAAAAACGATTCTCCCGTAATTTTACGCGGTTTAGTTCGAATGAATCAACGATCCAATCATGACGATCCATTTACTGGGCTCGAGAGATTCAATCAACGAGTCCAATCCCACAACTTGTACGTGCAATTTATTAATGTTAAACAAAAACCGTATTCTGCAGCGAATGGACTGTTTTACGAAGCTCGCGGATTATCCAATTTTCGTTCAGGGTATGTACGAGTCCGATTAATTGAATCAATCATTTTCACAACCGATCAATGGTGCGTGTCGAGAGAAAGTTTTTTTCTTTTCTTCTTTACCCTTTAGTCGTTTTTTAAATTTCCAATATTCCCTTTCTTCTTTATCACACACGTGTCACTTCACTACTCCGAGTTGCTCAGAAACCCTGAGTTGCCAAGAGTCTTGCCCACAGCCACTTTTCCCTAGTGCACTACTGGATCAAATTATCATGAGGGCACAAGGAACCTATGGAAAACCTGTGCCCAACCCAGGGGGTTATTTTTCCACTGACCTTCAGTTGCGGAAACTCAAATTGCCTATCACTGGATATCATTATTATTTGTCCATTTCTCTGTAGCTTACGAGCTTTAGACTGCTTCGCGGTGCTTGGAATTCACCCAAGTCGTTATATTGGGGATTAATTTCTAGGTCCACTTTACCGCACTTAAGGGTTTAGTTCTCATTCTCTTTCCCGAGTCAAAATTTTTGTGCCGCGTTCAAACCGCAAAATAAAGGCCTTCTTCCACGAGAAGAGATCGGCGATAGCGGATTATCGGGTACCTAAACGAGGGTACAATGTTTGGAATGCCAATACGTTAGGACCTCCGATGAACCTCCCGAATGGCAGAAACTGGACATTGTCACTGAAAGGAGGCCAATGCAGAGCGCAACTGAATCTGCGAAACCCCAGGTGGGCCTACTTCGAGCGCTCCCGCAGAACCTACTGGCCCACCTTTCGGCCTACTGTAGGTGCACTGTAGACCCTCTGGATCCTCCATTCAGCCTACTGTAGGCGCACTGTAGACCCTCCGGACCCTCTATTCAGCGTAAACGTATTTATTTCGTCATCGAACGGGTTACCGATCAGGCCACAATGGAGTGTTGATGGAGGAGATATCGAATTTGGGCTCAAAGCAGGTTAGGTGGGGTCGAGGCAATGGACTTGAGATCGAAATCAGGTTAGGGACGCCTGTGTTCTGCACGTTTCACTGAAATTGGGGGGTCGAAAGAAGGTTTAGGAGGACTAACAGAGGCTACAGTGGACCAAATGGAGGCTTCTTCATGGCACAGAACTCGACAAATGGGGTTTCGTAGGTTCAACGGAGGCTGGCGACTTGTGCATTACGAAATAAATGGATCCTGCAAGTGTTCAGAGGAGGCTATACATTTTGACTCGGTTTGCCACTATTGGCTGATACACTCTTCGACAATTTTCCTTAAATCGGTAGTACTTCCGCCCCCTCCATTGTAGATTTCCTTCCGTTCTTTTATCAGGAGATCGACGGTTGTTGTCCCGCTTATCACCTGCGCTGCTTTCGTAGATACCGTCCTAGAGGCACCTTTCCAATATTCCGGCAGATACAAATGTGAAAGCAATTTTTCGCTACTAGTTTCCCTACATCGTGAACGTCGCCGAACGCAACGGTCCATAAGACATATCCGTTACTTCCGATCGTTTTTATAGCTTCGACAAGAACGAGGGACACCGCGGTTTGGGCAAAGAGTATAACGGGGGGAAAAAATCCCTCCCCGCTACCCATCCAATGAATACTGAATAGGACCAAGGGTGTACCGACGTCATCGTGTTTGCGCGTCTTCTCTTTTTCAACGTCGCGAGACTTCTTTCGTTACGAGGCAAAAGAAGAATCCCGCATAAAGTGTAGGCACCGAGTCTCGACCCCAAGACGCACTCGTATCGCTAACGGGCCAAAACATTTCAAACGTATACTGTTTGCGACGCGCAGGGTAGACCAGGGAACGAAAGAGACGCGAGGGAGAACACGTCAGTTGTCCCGCAGAAACAGACGGGATATCCAACCCAATGTTTCTCTCTCTCTCTCTTTCTCTATCTCACTCCATGGAGTTATCCATCTTGAAGCCTCCACCGGGTTCATGATTTTCTCTCTGACTTTCCGCTGCTCGCATACACAGTTTCTCTCGCACTTAGTTAAACTATATAGTGGCAGACGCCCATACACAAAGTCAGAGGAAGAGAGAGAGAGAGAGAGAGAGGGGCGCAGAATAACTAGAATTTCCAACGACAGTCTATAGTAAATGTGGAAGACGAAGCCTCTGACTTTCTATTAGTGGCACAATGGGAACGTGGTTTTTTCGGATGTGGCATCTGTTTGGGCTCAAGTAGCACCGAGGCGGTCGCACAGCATCAGGGGTCTTAGCGTAGAGGAGTTAACTCGAGATCTCTTGAGAATCGGCATTCTCTCAAGCATCAGAGATTCGACTTCCGTCATTCGAGGATCCACGCAATGGTTGCGCTCGCTGGATGGATTACATTTCGCGTGATTCATATCCCGTGCAGAAATTTCTTAGGGATACCTAAGTTCCGATTGGATCCCGATCAGGATATGATACGGATTCTCTAGAAGGGCTATCCTCATCGGAATCCAGACGGCGCCCACTACGTAGCACAAATTCCAAATTTTCTTCGAAATATTTGAGCTATAAAAATGCCGCGATCATTTTTTAAGCTCCTTATTTAGCGATCTACAATCACAAATCTGCAAAAGACGATTTTCGATACTAATACAAATGAGAAAGTAAAATAAATCGTTGCATTCCAACGATGCAAAGTTCAAGCTCATTCAAAGGTTGACGTCACTTCGATGTGATGGTCCTTTCCATATCGAAAACATCACAAGCTACGATGTTCACAAAAGCCCAAACAAACCCAATCATATGTACTTACTAATGATTAAGATGAGATCATAGCTTGCTAATCATTTTATCGTGCCAATGATCAAGATAGCAGCAAAACTGTTTGATGACAATTTGTCAATCTTCAAGATCTGATCACATCTTGCCAGTTATCAGAATGATATTACAAAAGCAACCCAACTACCCTTCCCAATATAGATCAAAGCTTGATATGATGGTTCTTTGCGTATCGAAAACACGATGAGCTACGATGGCGTGCGTCGAATACACTTGATCACAAGGCCAATTGAAGGAGACCACAAATGGGTTGAGACAATGAGAAAAGTTGGCTCGCAGTCTTAGCAGTGGCGAAGTAGACGCGGAAGATGGAAACGGTAATTGTCAGGAAGCGAATGGCAAGAGAGTCACAAAGAGAAAAGATGACGAAGAATCGGCTGCTAGAGTCAAGCCGGTCCCGTCGACTGGTGGTGGTGGTGGAGGAGAGAAAGCCATATCGTTAGTATTCTTTATAGAAGCAACGTGGGATATGCTCTACATAATGGAGTCCCAGCAGCTAGAGAGGAACGGGTCTCTCGCACTTCTTTTGATGCCGAGAGAGACTCGGGCCATCTCTTGTTTATGTATGAGCGGGAGCGGACCACACTCGCACACTGCCGGAGGATACAACACGACTCCGCACAGTAATGCACACAGACGGTCGCTGTTGAAAGCTGTATGGGTTGGATCAAAAGTGTGCAAGCCCCGTGATGTTGTACGTGGAGCGTTGGTCTTTGCCTCGAAGCTTTCCAACACATCACCACAAGGCGACCAAGGCAAGTTGGACCGAGGGGGATGAGAACGATGCGGACCCGTAGCGAAGAAAACGTATTCACGAAAGCCAACGTGTCTCCGGAACGCGTACGCCAACTTGTGTAAAAGCAATCTCTTCTTCAATCGGACTCGATCCGGAGGAATACTTCCCAAAAAAAGACATCACGGACCTTCCATTAGACCTTGCACTTGCTTTTCTTCCAACCCTTCTATTCTTTGCAATTCGAACGAGGCTCCTTTGACATGTGGTCTCCTCCAGGTCAATGAGTCATCATTCCAGAAATCTATCCTTCCTTCCTTACTGCTTCATCTTGTTTTGGAAATCGGTACCTCTCCAAACTGACTCTTGTCCTAGCATAGCCTAGGTAAGGCTCAAAATGCATCTAGAACTGGAGGTTTTGGAGGTTCTTCCAATGGATCGACACGATGATGTTGAAGCCAACGAATTAACGTTGGAGGCATACAAGTCCATGATCTGCATGCTCACCAGATCAGCCTCGGTACAAGACCTATTGCTAAACGGATGAAGACTGCCCAAATGGCGGCTGTGATTCGGGACGTCACATCGTCGTCAATTGGATGGCTCCCGAATGAGTCACCCGAGAAATTCCGCAGCCATGGCCAACGAGACACGAAGACAGAAAGGAAACAACTGCGGCTGAAACTTCTTGAAAGATCGAATTTCACGTTTCCCGTTTGAGTGAGTGAAGCTTCCCCGGAGGTCGGCAAGTTCTTGTCGTGAACGAGCAGATGGCCGATTGTGGATCCTTTGCTTGCATTTTAAACTGCCGTCACATACGGATCGCGCGTTCTTACCATATTGTAAGTATGTTTTGTCGAGTCCGCGATTGAACGAATCGGGGACCGCGCTAATCATGAGGTACCACATAGGATACATCAACCAGTAAATGGACGAAAGCTGATTTATATTTTAAATAAGTAAAGAATATGAATTGTCGGAAAAATAAATTCGACTCACTATAGTTTAGCAAAAAAATTACAGTTTTTGTTGAAACCAATTTCTTGGTTCAATATCGAATTTTGACGCCACGCGGAATTTGTCTAGTTTGTGGTACTTGCACACCGCGCTACTTAGTTACGATTGGGCTGTGCATGGTTGGTAGTTTTTCTCAAATTTTACAAGTAACTAGTGCAAAGTTGTAAAAAAAAAATCGAAAAAAATTATTATTTTTTTTTATTTTGACGATGATAAAACAATTAAAGGAACACTTGTTCCTTCAATTGTTTTGTAAAACTTTGATCAATCGGTGCGGAAAAGCGATTCGATAAACCAATTTGAAAATTTACAGGGCTGTTGGGGGTACATTAAGCTGAAGAAAAACCTGGCAACATTAGTCTTTCTATCAATATTTGTAAAGTAGTGGTAGATTTACTGAAAAACAATAAAAAGTCATTTTTTTGTACTTTTTTCAAATTGATGTTAAGGGCGAACAAAATTTTTTCTCAAAAATCAATGAAAGGGTCTTATAGGAAATTTATTCAACATTTTAAAACTGCCCTTTAATTTCCTGTGTGATCATTGGTTGTTGAGATATCGAGGATCAAAGACAAAAGGATCTTTTTTCATTCAAAGTCGGATATCTCAGCAAAAAATTGACGTACAGAGACCAACAAAAAACCAAATTGAAGCTGAATAAACAAGCTAACTGACCCATCCATTGGTTTAACTGGAAAAAATTTCCCGAGCCGGTGGACGGTTGAAAAAAAAATTGAAAATTTTTTATGATTGCGCGTCAACCCAAACAATTTTTTTTTGCCGAAAGATCTTAAAACTAGACGCTTAAAGCTTAAAAAATGCTTTCTTTCTCATCTCGATACAATCATTATTCACACATATACAGCGCTTCAATAAACACTGAAAAAAATTGGAGTAAGTTTCTGTTCCTCTAAGTCTTTGGAGTAGTGTATTATAATTTTTGTGCGACACATTGCTCACCAAATCTAGCATTTAATAAAAAATAAAAAATAAATCGTTATCCTTTACAGCGTTCATCCACTCTACACGTCCATTTACTGGTGGTCAAGAGTCCATTCACTGATAATTTCGTCCATTCACTAACGATTTAGTAATTTTGCTACTTATTTATCAATTCCTCCAATATTATTCATTGCAATTACTTCGAATATTTTTTTCTACTATCAGAATAATATCTTTTGCTATCAATAGCAATGAAAAAAAATCGTTTTTATAATATTTTCATTTTACATTCCACTTGAATCCTACAGTGTCGTTATTTGTCCATTCACTAGTCGGTTTACCCTATTCATTGAGGAATAAATGACTCAATGTAAAAAAAAAAACAACAGAAATAATCGATCTATGGTGGATGAGATGAATGAGGACCGAGGAAAGGAAGATTTATATTATTCGCGAGAAGGTTAGACGGGAGAAGAAAAGGCGAGGGAAGAGGCGTTACGTTGACTGCTACATCGAGCCTCGCTAACAAGCGAATCGATTAATATTATAGGAGAACCGCGCACGCGGCTCCCTCTCCAGATTAATTCACGCTGCGGGAAATCGCGGCGATTGGGATTAATCATCAGCTCCATTGCTCTAGAGGAAAGTAGTGGGGATGGGAGGGTGGAAGTGTGTGAGCATCAGACGCATAGTACTACGAGATTGCTTGCACCATGTTACAAAATACTTCCACATCGTTGCTTGAACTTAGCCAAGGGGTGGCATAAAATCGAGATCGAGTATGTTGCCGGCTGGAGATCGCGGCTAAATCGTGACCAAAGTCGATAAGTCTCGCGTACGTATGTCTTTCCGTCTCACTTTAACGTTGCCAATGAAGCATTGCCATGGATCTTCACCTCACGCTCTATTCTCCATTCGCACACGTATTTACCAAACTGCTCTGCAGTACATTTTTCTTCATTTATACTTCACTGCGCGTGCAATGAAAAATCGTTCATAAAAAAAAAAGACAAGTACGAAAATATCGACTGTATGCATGCTCGAGGCTCATTCGCCCATTCGAAGTGAAAAATGAGAGGTGGCCGAGAAATATATTTGTTACATTAAAAGTCCGTTTTTGTAAATTGATGTCAATTGATTTGCGACTGTGAGCAATACTTCGGGACTTGGCTCTATGGAACTCGAAATATTGAAGTGACAAAGTGAAATGTCAAAGTGAAATGAGTGGGAACGTCAAAGCCTGCGAGGCTATACGAAGGAATATAAACATGTGAAGAAAGATAACAGTGAAGATCGAAGGAAATAAATAACAAATAAGAAATTAATTAAAAAATGAGAAAAACGGGCAATTTAATGCCTTCATTTTTCATTTTTTAATTAATTTCTTATTTGTTATTCATTTCTTTCGATCTTCATTGTTATCTTCTTTTTAACTTATGTAAAATAAAGTATAGGACTGACCAGTAAATGGACGAAAGCTGATTTATATTTAAAATAAGTAAAGAATATCGATTAAAACTCGAATTACAATGTAATTTGAAAAAAAAATCACAGGTGTCGTTAAAACCAATTTCTTAGTTTAATATCGAATCTTGACGGCATAGGGAATTTTTCCCTATGCCTCGCGATCGGGATCCGATCGAAACTTAGGTATCCCTAAGAAATTTCTGCACGGGACATGCTACTTTCTGGGAAAAAAGAGCAATCAGAGTGGATGCTGTGACATATTGCGTTAGGAAGTGAAAGAAAAATGGTCCAGCGGAGGCAGAACCTGAGCTATATAGAGATAGATAGATAGAGAGAGGGAGCGAGAGATTGAGAGAGAGAGAGAGAGAGGGATAGACAGAAAGATAGAAGAGAAGGAAAAAGCGGAGGGTATAGGCTCGAATGTAAAAGAACACAACGAAAAAGTCCCGACGAGAATTTTACCGAACTGGACCACGTGGGCCACGTGGCTCTGAAGCTCAATCACATCCGGAGAATCATACGATGACGTGAGGTTCTTTGCTCTCTCTCTCTCTCTCTCTCTCTCTCTCTCTCTCTCTTTCTCTCTGTCTCTCCCTTTCTCTCTCTGTCTCACTCACACACTCTTTCTCTCTCTCTCTCTCTCTCTCTCTCTCTCTCTCTCTCTCTCTCTCTCCCTCTCTCTCTCTCCCTCTCTCTCTCTCCCTCTCTCTCTCTCCCTCTCTCTCTCTCCCTCTCTCTCTTGCTCTCTCGCTTTCTCTCTGTTCCTCTTCTGGCTTCCCTTGTCTCATCCTCGTCAATGTTCTCTCTCCCATAAACGACACGAGGGAAGAAATACGATCGGCGAATACAAGAGCCCGAGAGAATGATGAAAATGTATAGAAAGAGAAGAAGACGGTGAGGAGGAAGAAGACGAAGAAGTAGAAGAAGAAGAAAGGGAGAGCCTTCTGGACCGAGTGTGGGTTTAAGGAGAAGTGGGGCCATGTGTTCAGTGTCAAGTTGCTTGAAACTACCCGAGCCTCGACGATACATACTCTCAGTTCCCTCAACCACACCGAAAAACATGTACGGTCCTATCCTCTTCCCTCCGCACCCCTCCAACCTTGCCGCCGCCCCCCTGCCCTTTTCATTTTCTCGTCGCACTTCCGTCAATTTGGCTGCGAATGTCACGTTCTCGCGTTACGTGATCTATCCATTATTTAAAAAATTGAACATTTCCGAGCCCGAGTAACGAAGCTGACGACGAGAACGATCGTCGAAAATATATATATTTTTCAAAGCCGCGACGCCTTTGATACGTGCTAAATATAAATGACGTTTGATAAAATATTCTCGGGCAAATGGCAGTTTTTGTCGGTGGTTTTGTTTACTCTTTAATCCTGGTTGAATACAAAGTCGAAAGAATTTTCGCCTTTGTAATGATCAGTTGGCAAAATTGATTGATTCAATTCATCCTGGCCTCGTTAAATGGGAAAATACGTCGTTATTTTTTTCTTAGTCACATTACATTTTGATAGCTTTTGACATTCGATCGTATACAGTTGAACAGATCAATTTATTGTCCAACGATGCAAACATATAATAAATTTCAAACTTGTATCTAAGTTGCGTAAGGGGATGTCCATTAATTACGTGAGCTCCCAATGGAGGGGGAGAGGTTTGGAAAAATCTCACCAAATTTTATTTAGGGTGAGGAGGGAGGGTCAATGAAAATCGGACGTCAACTTTGTAATTCAGAAAATATAGTATTATAACAATTTGTAAGGTATTGATTGCAAATATGGGCACCTCAAGGCATAAATCATTCTAGAAGGGAAAATATTTTAAGAAAACAAAAATAATAACACCATTGCAATTGTTTTATTATATTTGGTAACAAATAGACTTATTAAGTATATATATCATTTGTAATAATTTTTTTTAACTCGGGAAATGTCAATATTTGCAGACTGTTCTGAAAATATGGACAGGCACGTGTCCATATTAACAGTATAAGATAAAAATAATGAAAAGTTCTTATTAAGGCCTTAGGCCACTCTAGAGGCAAAAAGGTCATATTTTGTGATTTTTTTTTCAGCGGAACCATAAAATAAATCGGAATTACAAAATAGGGGTTTTATTATACACGTAATTGAGTATACAAAATTATTTTTTTCACAGTGATACATCTAAAAATGGCGACTGTGCAGCATTTTTCCGATGATGCCTTTATTTCTGGAAGGTCAACGGCTGGACCAACAGCTCCTCAAATTTTTTTCGATTATATATAAGAATAGCTATAGTACGTAGGATTTTATTTGATATATTGTTTTTTGTCAAAATCGCGCATTTCTAAAACTAAAAGTATAAAATGCCATGAGAAAATCGTCAGAAAATTGTTTATAAAAAAGGAACTACGCAATATAATTAAAAAATCCTACGTAGTGCCTCAGAAAATGTAATTCTAAATATACAGTTAAAATTTCAAGTGAATCAGTTGGAATTTGTTTGAGATATGAGTCCGGCCGACTTGGAAATGTAGTTTTGAGATAAACGCGTTCAAAGCTAGTAGAAAGTCACGACACGAGTCAAGAGGGGTTGCGCTAGAATTCGAAAATCGAGTACTTAGAGATTTTTCACACCCATAATCTTTTGGAATATAATTTTATAGGTAGTAAGGTACATTTTTAACAAAGAAAAAAATCGATTTTTGGAAAATCCTAGAGTGGCCTAAGGCCTTAATCTTCTTATTCTATTCTTAGGCATTAATTAAGTAGTTGCTTCGTTATCTTCTTCATTAATTTTAATCAAACATTTTTCTGTTCATCTTAGTATACTCTTTGGAGTCAAGTTGCTCATGGATCGAGTAGGGAAGGTTGTGTCGGAGCACTACCCTAACCTACCCTATTTTTTTCGACTAAATAACACCACATTAAACCCTTTATAATGCACATTAAACGTAGTATCATTTTCCTTTTCTTCTTTTACAGAAAAACACTTATTTGATGGAACACTCTCCCAGTAAGTCTCTATTAGTGGTATGAAGCAAAATACATGAACATATCGAACGAATGTAATCATTTAAAAATTATGGGGAAAATCTCACGTGCGGGGGTGCCTTCACATCTCACCAAATCTCACCAGGGGCGAGGGCCCACTCTCCAGGGGTTCAAATAAAAAAAAAACACCTGACGTAATTAATGGACGCCCCCTAATACATTTTCGACTTTTGTATACGTAACTCGTGCTTTAATTTCCAACTCTTATGTAACTCGCGTTTTTTTTAGAAAACTCAACATTCCGGAAGAAATTGCGAATTGTTCTTCCATATGGGTGTGTAAGAACGGCTCACATTGCGTACGCATTTCAGCGACTTGCATATCTATACAGACATCGAGAGTGTTGGATCTTGGGCTTTGAACGAGCTTATATTAGTCGTGAAGAACAGAAAGCGCGAGAAAAAGACAGAGAGAGAGAGATAGAGATAGAGAGAGGGAGAATAGGGCTTAATAGAACGTGCGTAACTGCCTTCCATACATCAAGAACAAAGCGCGGTAGGCTAATGCGTCGCGTCCGTTGTACGATACGGCCACGGGGTTTGGCTTGCAGCTCGTGTTGGTACTTGCACCCCGGCACTTTCGGCGTATCTTCGGATCCTATTCATCCTGCTGCCATTAAGCGACAGAGCGAGAGAAAGTCATGTGGTAGCATCGGAACTCACATTCTACAGATACCTGCGAAGCACTCTCTCTCTCTCTCTCTCTCTCTCTCTCTCTCTCTCTCTCTCTCTCTCTCTTTCTCTTCCTCTTTCTCGTTCTCTTCCCTCTCTCTCTCTCTCTCTCTCTCTCTCTCTCTCTCTCTCTCTCTCTCTCTCTCTCTCCCTCTTTCTCGTTCTCTTTCTTCCCTCTCTCTCTCTCTCTCTCTCTGGCACTTACGAAAAGTTCACCAGTTCACTACAGTGAAAAATAGCGCAATATTCTTGTAATGCAATGCGTAATATTCTCAATTGACACCGCGTTACAAGAATTCCCCCAAGATCAATGATCAATTTTTACCAAATTATACTCAACTTGTACACGTAAATTGTACTCGACCCTTAGCTGAAGATGGTACTTAAATTTTGTTAGAAGCATTGTTAGCACTTGTTCTAACGAATGTCGTTAGAAATTTCATTCACCAATGAAAATCGCTAAAAAATTCATCCTCTATTAAATATTGTTAGGAAATCATTCTCGAATATAAAAAACGGTAGAAAATTCATTCTCTTATGAAGATCGTTAGAAAACTAATTAACTAACTAAATATTTCAATGCCTTTGGATTGGAAGATCTTTAGATTTTTCCTATGAATAAGAGAATTGTTTAAAAAAAGCACTTACTTAAATTTGGAAGTTTGTTGGGAGAATTTTTAGACATTAATTTTTTAATAAAACGTTGGAAAATTTATTTTCTTATGGAAGTTAGTAAATTCATTATTTGATGAGAATCGTTAAAAAATGTATCCTTTATTCAAAGTTGTTAGCAAATCATTCTTTAATAAAAAAATATTTAAAAAAAAGGTATAAAAATTCATTCTCTTATGAAGATCGTTAGAAATATAATTCCCGAACTTAATATTTCAGTGGCCTCCGATTGGAAGATCTTTAGATTTTTCCTATAAATAAGAGAATTATTTGTTAAAAAATCACTTACTTAAATTTGAAATACTTAAATTTGGAAGTTTTGTTGGAAGAATTTGTAGACATTAATTTTCGAATGAAACGGTAGAAAATATATTTTCTAATGGAAGTCGTTAGTAAATTCATTCTCTGATGAGAATCGTTAAAAAATGCATCCTCTATTCAAAATTGTTAGGAAATCATTCTCCCATAAAAACCGGGATAAAAATTTCAGTTTTGATTATTCAGATTTCAAAATTGTTAGAAAACCAACTACCTAACTAAATATTTCAGTGGCTGTGGATTGGAAGATCGTTAGATTTTTCCTATAAAAGGAGAATCATAAAAAAAAAAATCACTTACTTAAATGTTAAATTCTTGTTTTGGGTTGGAAGAATTTTAAGACATTAATTTTGCGTATGAAAATCGCTTAAAAATTAATTCTCTAATGAAAGTCGTTCTAAAATACATTTTCTAATAAAAATCGTTAAAAAGTTCATTCTCTTATGAAGATCGTTAGAAAACTTAATTTACAAAAAAGTCAATTTAGAATGTTCGGATTTAAGCATGCTTAGAAAACGAAATATTTCAGTGGCTTGGGATTGGAAAATCGTTCCATTTTTCATACAAATACCAGAATTGTGAAAAAAAAAATGATTTTCAAATGAAAATCGTTCGATTTTTCTTACAAATACCAGAATCGTTAAAAAAAATCATTTTCAAATGAAAATCGTTCGATTTTTCTTACAAATACCAGAATGGTTAAAAAAAAATCATTTTCAAATTAAAATCGTTCGATTTTTCTTATAAATACCAGAATCGTTGAAAAAAAAATCATTTTCAAATGAAAATCGTTCGATTTTCCTTATAAATACCAGAATCGTTAAAAAAAAAATCATTTTCACATGAAAATCGTTCGATTTTTCTTACAAATACCAGAATCAATTAAAAAAATCATTTTTAAATGAAAATCGTTCGAAAATTAACTATTCACCGAATTCGACAGTGACACTAAACGTACACGTAATTTTCAGAAACAACCCGAAGCGTATTTGAGGATTCGCACTGCACACGAAAAGTTTATTCATTCGGGGTGGGACACGGACACGACGAGGAACTTTAAACACTCGCGTGAAAGCGAGTGAGAGATTCATTCATTACACGACACTGCGTATTACGCCGACCGCGTTTATAAATCAGCCTGCACATGACCGCGATTCGTTATACGTTGCATTGTTTCGCTAATAGCTCGGGATCAATTTACCTTCGTGCTTTACTCTCGCTTTATTTTTCGTCCCAAGCGATACTCCCTTTGCCCAACCCTTTGACCGTTTGTAGTTCAATTTGTTTTTTTTTTTTTTGGTTTTTTTTTCTTCGCTTCACTCGCCTCTTACTTTTCGCAATTAATCTTGTCGAGTATCTTCCGCGTAGTCGCGAAGGACGGATGGTGTACATTGTTTCGCGCGACGTTTATCGGACCCCCAGGGTCCATTCGAAAATTCCGTTTACATCAAGATGTCAGATTTAATAATAGTACCGAGTCGCCGCTCTATATACTCCGTTTGACCACGCACGCATCCACGATGATATCCATAGCACATGCCTTCACATATATATATATATATATATATGGGTGCAGATGCTTGTATATATTCATCTATCGTCGTGCAAGAGGAACCCAACGATGCATTTCGCTCGAATTCGTCGGAGAAGTACTCTCTCTCTCTCTCTCTCTCTCTCTCTCTCTCTCTCTCTCTCTCTCTCTCTCCCTCTCTCTCTCTCTCTCTCTCTCTCTCTCTCTCTCTCTCTCTCTCTCTCTCTCTCCCCCTCTCCCTCTCCTCGGTAATGAACGGTTGCCAGTTAAAATCACTCGATTATATAAACTCATATTCGGATATACGTACGAGTTCGCGCAAATTTCCTTGTTCGCGTATATACGTATATACAATACACTAGCGTCGGAAAATATGGGAACACTTTGAGGTAGTAGTCTCGCCAAGGCGTTTTTTTTTATAGATTTTTTTAAATTTCTTTTGAGGACTAATTCAGGATACCATTAAATGATTACCAGTAAAATTTCAAAAGGATTCACCGTTCCGTTTTCAAGATATTGGCAATCAAAGATTTCATGATTTTACACGTGTTCTTATGGGGGAGCAGTGGAAAATTTTACATTTCATGCAATAACTTCGAAACTTTTCTACAGATTTTATTATTATTTTTTAAGGGTTTACGTGGGTTTGAAAGTTTTGAAAAACCCATTTATTTTATTTTATTATCTAATAGTACAATATGTCTAAAATATTCTCCCAAAGTTTTAAGTCAATCGGAGTAAAAGTCTAGGAGAGAGAGAGCCTTTGGGAATTCCCCCCGTTGGGAAAGACCGGCCGGGAGCGACGCAGGTATACGCATTTTACTCACAACACTATTTTTGTAGTCGGTGGACACGATTTGTCAAAAACTGATGCACCGATCTTATTGAAATTTTGCACACTTCTTCAAAATAGCATTGACTAGTGATTGAAAGAAGGTTTTGTTTCGATTACAACTAATTTTACAAGGCTGTACGTAGTGTAAATTGTATCAAAAATTGAACTATTTTGCATACAACTCTGCCAAAAATTCAAATTTCAATTTTTTTTTAAATCCTTCGTTCAATCACGAGCTATACTTATCTACTAACAGAAAAAAAATGGTTTTTTAATGTCAGATAAAGATATCATGAGTTACCCTGACCACCACGAGGACACTTTTTTAGGGGTCTCCGGAAACCATGTCCCACCGGCTGAATTTCCCAAATCGGATGAAAATTAAAAAAAAATATTGTTGAAATGTTGTTCTTTTATGTGCTTAACCTTTTTGAATAAAATAATTTATATATTATATTTAAACAAAAATAGAGAAAATATGCTTGTTTTGGCTTCGAAACAGACGTAACCCCTTAATTCTCAATTACAGAGGAACATACGACGAAGTGGGTAAAAAAAATCATGAATCTTGATCGTCTAGTTTCAGAGATATAGCGATGTAAATTAAGCAATGTCTAGCGACGCTAGCGCCACGAAGTGACTGGAGCAGACTAGAACTACATTAAAGTAGTGTGTTGCATATCCGTATATGCAGAGTATCTACGTATTAGTAGCCGGAATGGATAGTCTGATACAAAAGTGAGGCTTAGGTAAACATTATATTAGGAGTTTTCATCATTACGTCATAAGTTTTTACATCCCGATAAGAAGTACCACCTACGTTATAAGGATATTTCGCAATATTTCGAAGCTTTTATCGATTGAGAGGAGAATAAACTTTTCAACGTGACTGTGGCGAAACTACTACCTTAAGAATTTTCAATCGAGACGATAAAGTTACAGATCTCCAGCAAAAAAGGCGCAGCCCGTGCAGAAATATTGTCATGGCTACAGTCCGATTCGGACTAGGAATCTGGTTTGTCAAGCGGGATCCAGTCGGTGATAGGATCGAATCTGAGAACGAAATGTAACGATCGCAAATCGGATTCCAGCCAGGATCCTAATCCGGAACTATTAAGGATTCTAGTCAGAATCCAAATAGAAACTTTGCATCCAGGCTACCGTTTCTAACTCCCGCGTCTACTTCGCCACTGCTAAGACTGCGAGCCAACTTTTCTCTTTGTCTCAACCCATTTGTGGTCTTCTTCAACTTGTCTCGTGTTCAAGTGTATTGGACGGAGGCCATCGTAGCTTATCGTGTTTTCGATACGGAAAGAACCATCATATCAACGTGACATCAAGCTTTGATCTATATTTGGGAAGGGTAGTTGGGTTTCTTTTGTAATCTCATTCTGATAACTGGCAAGATGTGATCAGATCTTGAAGATTGACAAGTTGTCATCAGATGTTGATGATTACAAGTTGTGCTGCTATCTTGATGATTGGTACGACAAAATGATTAGCAAGCTATGATCCCATCTTGATGATGAGTTGAGTATGATTGAGTTTGTTTGGGCTTGTTTGGCCATCGTAGCTTGTGATGTTTTAGATATACGGGAAGGACGATCACATCGACGTAACGTCAATCTTTGATCTATATTCGGGAAGGGTAGTTGGGTTCCTTTTGTAATCTCATTCTGATAACTGGCAAGATGTAATCAGATATTGAAGATTGATAAGTAGTCATCAGATTCTGATGATTCCAATTTGTGCTGCTATCTTGATGATTGGTAGGACAAAATGATTAGCAAGCTACGATCCCATCTTGATTAGTAATTACATATGAATGGCAAGTTGCGATCGCATCTTGATGATCAACGAATAGAAATAATGGACAATTTGTGACCCAATCATGATGGTTGTAATCCCGTGCAGAAATATTGTCAATGGATACAGTCCGATTCGGACTGGGATCCTGGTTTCTCATCGGGATTCAGTCGAATATCGGATCGGATCCGAGAACGAAATGTAACGATCGCAAATTGGAATTCCAGCCAGGATCCTAATCTGAAAATAGTTAAGGACTCTCTTCAGAATCCAAATAGAAACTTTGCATCCAGGCTTGAATCCCGAACTCCCAGAACAAGATCTAGTTCGATATCGAATTTGATCCCAAGAATGAATATAGAAATCACCAGGGGATACCGATCCGTATCAGTTGGAAAACGCTGGACGTTTTCTGATATAATTTATTCAAGAATCTGAAAAAGATTAGGTAAAAATTCGTCCCTACAGTATAACTGTCAAAAACTTATATGTTTTAATAACAGAAATTCGAACAAAATTCTTTACATTTAATAAAAAATTTCGAAAAAAAACAATATGTAGACCTTGAAAGACTTTTATTTCCTGGAGAAAAGTAATTTATTTCTATTAAATGGAGATTAGATGGCATCACGTGTAATGATACGTGTTTGAGACTTTGCGATACAATAATGGAAGGAAAAAAATGTGTTTGAAGGTGTCAAGAGACTGTTAAAACTACGACGCAAAATAAATCATAGTTGGACTTTTATATCCGCGTTGTATATATAACCGGAAGATTTTATCGTCGGTATTTGTCGCCACCTAGGAGTTGATAGTATCTCATTCGACCTATCGTAGGTAGAGCGTATATTATTATACACACTTCTCTTTGAGGACAGACGTGCGCCTGAGCTTGCATGCAAAAGATCGCAAGCTTGATGGACACTTCCTCGTTTGCAATTACATATATGCGTGTGTATGCACATGCAAATGTACAGTCATTCCGTAGTTTCGACTCAGTTTTTCGTTACGTGAC
>OZ010720.1:22345404-22377904 GCA_963932345.1 Ophion ventricosus
AGGTTGAAGTAAGATAACCTGTATGTAGGCGATTGAAATTGATATCACTGAGTGATCAATTTGGAATGCATTGACTGTCCAAAAATCAATCAGTTTTACAACATAGTTTCGGAGATTTTTAATGTTCAAGTTGAACGTTTATCCATTTGATAATACATACGGACACCTCGTAAAACACCAGTTCTAGGGCTGCAGACGCAAAAATAATAGTGATAAACCGATAAAAAAGAACTAAGCAAGCCGTGATTATAGTGTTAAGAATATCATGCTGAAGAACCAAGCGGTTTCTGAGCTTCGTTCATTAATAATATTCGAAAAAAAACATGTGAATTTTGAGCTCGAACGGTTTGTTTTCGTACATCAACGAAACTTCTAGGTTAAACGTGGCAACACCGCATTAAGGCCTTAAGCCACTCTAGAGGCCAAAACAAAGGCCATGGATCGTGATTTTTTTCAGCGAAACCATAAAATAAATCCGAATTTCAAAATAGGAGTTTTATTATACACGTAATTGACTATAAAAAAATTATTTTTTTCACAGCGATACATGTCAAAATGGCGACTGTGCAGCATTTTTCCGATGACGCCTTTATTTCTGAAAGGTCAACAGCTCCTATAATTTTTTAGTTATGATGAGACAGTAAAGTTTTTTCGATTATATATAAGAATAGCTATAGAAGTACGTAGGATTTTTTTGATACATTGTTTTTTTGTCAAAATGGCGCATTTCTAAAATAAAAAGTATAAAATGGCATGAGAAAATCGTCAGAAAATTGTTTATAAAGAAGGAACTATGCAATAGAATAGAAAAAATCCTACGCAGTGCCTCAGAAAATGTAATTCTAAATATACAGTTAAAATTTCAAGTGAATCGGTTGAAATTTGTTTGGGTTATGAGTCAGGCCGATTTGAAAAATGTAGTTTTGAGATAAACGCGTTTAATGTTAGTAGAAAGTCATGACATGAATCAAGAGGGGTTGCACTAGAATTCGAAAATCGAGTACTTACAGATTTTTCACACCCATAATCTTTTGGAATATAATTTCAGAGGTACCAAGGTACATTTTTTACAAAAAAAAATCGATTTTGGAAAATTCCTAGAGTGGCCTAAGGCCTTAATAGTTCGGTATTAGGATCCTGGCTGGAATCCGATTTACGGGCGTTAAATTTCGCCCCCTGGATCCGATCCGATATCCGACTGGATCCCGATTGAGAAACCAGGATCCTAGTTCGAATCGGACTGTATCCATAACAATATTTCTGCACGGGTAAATATTTGATTTCGTGAAAAAAATTACTTGAAATCCAACAAGTATTTACAAAATAAATGCTCAAGAAGGAAGCAGCCAATTTTCAATGCAATCTAATACATATGTGGCAGCATCATAGGAGAATACTCCCATTATACACCCGCACAGATCCACGAGATAAAAGAACTCAGCCACTAATTAGTTGTCAACAATTGGCAGACGGGGCAAGGCTAACTCGTACCCCTCACCGTATGTTACATGTTATATATGACATTAAGTTTTTTTTTCCAATTAGGCGCGCGAGGCTCTCGCGGTGTGTCACACCAAAAGAAGAGAAGATGTGAGACTCTCTTCGCTTGTCTCCATCGCAGTCGAGGCTCATCCGGAAGAAGGGCGGGTTCAAGGCCTATAAAGTACATCTCGGGGGGTGTGGGGGGGCGGGGGCGTATTTATTAAGCTGGCCCGCGTTGTCGCGAGGTGACGAGTCCTTCGTTATGTCTCGCATATATAAATATATATATATATCCATATATATATATATATATATATATATATAAACATTTTTAGTATGAGGTTTACAGCGTGAAGCTTAAAGCGCACACTCTGCCCGCAAAAACACGAATTATATTTATTATATGTCATGGAAATTCGAAATAGGTACATCAGTGACGACTCATCCTCACTGTTGCATCCCTCTTTCCGGGCTGGAAGCTCGCCTACCTTCATATTTCTGCAAGAATAACGTAGAAAGGGTGTGAGAGAGTGAGAGAGCGAGCGGGGGGGGTGGTAAGGGGCTGCAAGGTGCGAGGCTCGATCCTCATTCACTCATCTCGAGATAATTCAAGTCGCAATTTAATTATACGAATTACACGCGATGCCATTATAACCTTCAGACTCTTTTACTTCTTTCTTTCCCTTTATTTATGTTTTTTTTTTCAATTTATTTTTTATCTTTCTCTGCTTAAGAATGCGTGCTCCCATTCTACCTGCCCGAGCCCTTCACGCAGTCGGCGCTGCTGCTATCACACTGTGGGTGTATATATATATATATATATATATATATATATATGTATATGTAAGATATTGCTGATTATGCAATTTGAGACTAACGAGACTTATTATTTTGCCTCGCGGCTGAGGGGTCTGCTGTAAGTGCATTCGTTAGAGAGAATGGGAGAGAGAGAGAGAGAGAGAGAGAGAGAGCACAGGGTTCTATTGTTTAATGACGATTGGCGTTGACCGTATGCAGTACATGCGTCCTCGTATGTTAACTCCAAGGTATATATACAAGAGTCAGGACTTCGATCTTTTATCTTTTCCTCGCGTTTTCACTCCTTGCCATATGCCCCTCTACTAAATGTCATACATATGTACGGTATTCTGGCTCAAATTGCCTCAAGACACCACCCAAATTGCCTCATCCACCGAAATTCTGTTCAAATTGAGTTTTTTTTTAATTCGCGGAATTTCGATTTTAATTCTTTTTTTTTACTACAATTTTTACAGTTCCGATTCGGACTAGGATCCTGGTGTCTCAATCGGAATCCAGTCGGATATCGGATCGGATCCGGGAGTGAAATGTAACTCTCGCAAATCGGATTCCAGCCAGGATCCTAATCCGGAACTATTAAGGCCCTAAGATTTTCCAAAAATCGATTATTTTTTGTTAAAAATGTACTTTCGTACCTATAAAATTATATTCCAAAAGATTATGGGTGTGAAAAATCTCTAAGTACTCGATTTTCGAAGTTTAGCGCAACCCCTCTCGATTCATGTCGTGACTTTCTACTAGCTTTAAACGCGTTTATCTCAAAACTACATTTTTCAAGTCGGCCGGACTCATAACTCAAAAAATTTCGACCGATTCACTTGAAATTTTAACTGTATATTTACAATTACATTTTCTGAGGCACTACGTAGGAATCTTTTTTTTATTATTTTGCATAGTTCCTTTTTTATAAGCAATTTTCTGATGATTTTCTCGTGGCATTTTATACTTTTTGTTTTAGAAATGCGCCATTTCGACAAAAAACAATATATCAAAAAAATCCTGCGTACTTCTATAGCTATTCTTATATATAATCGAAAAAACTTTAGTGTCTCATCATAATTAAAAAATGATAGGAGCTGTTGGTCTGGCCGTTGACCTTCCAGAAATAAAGGCGTCATCGGAAAAATGCTGCACCGTCGCCATTTTGATGGGGATACCCCTTCTAGGGAAGTCGTATCTTATCCCGAACGGGATCCGATCGGAACTTAGGTATCTCTAAGAAATTCCTGCACAAGACGGCACTTGAAAAGCAAAAAAGTGAAGATCCTTCGTTGGTTGTAAGCATTCTAGTATTCTTCAAGGTTTTAGTATTATTATGTTTGATTTGGTGGATTTAATCAATTTTTGCAATGCTGCATTTAATTCAACAAGTTAAGTGCACTTTATATTTTATTCAGTAAATTTACTCAATTTTCTTATTTTTATTTCCGATTCGACATATCCAGTAAATTCACTAGTATTGTTACTTTTGGTTCAGTAAGTTGAGTGCATTTTTATGGCATCCTAATTGATTCAATAAATTTCCTCAATTTTTGTATCTTTATTTCCGATTTTTCAAATCATTTTATAAGAATCGGTAAATCAAGTAAATTTTCGTGTTTATATATTTTATTTATTCACTTTTGAAGCCCCAATGGTATCAGTTCAGTTCAGGTCCAAAATTTGGTATTTATTCATTTATCTTTTGGTTAATAAATACAATTTAATGTTGTGTGCAAATTATATATTATAATTGTTTTATGATCATGAACTTGATATTGATCAAGTTTTATTAACTTGATATTATGGATCAATCTCCATCCTCAATTTCGTGTTTATGTTTCATGTGTTTTATTAATTATTCTGAAGTACTTCATTGTCTTTCGACTTATATATGTTCATTTTTTGAGTTTAACCGCTCGCTTAACCCCAATGGTATTAAAATTCCTTTCATGAATATCAATTATTTTTTTTCAATCCAGAGAAGAGAATTCAATATAAAATACAAAAGGTTGTTCGCCAATTTGCAAGTGTCTCGTTTGTTCTCCATCGATGAGTCTACTTGGATGAAATGATACTTTCGTTCTTCGAAATTTTACAAGACCGCCTTCGCGCTGAGGTGGAACGACCCGTATACATTTGCACATATTGAAAACACACACACACACACATCCATGAACCCACGTGCGCGCTCACGTTTATACGTGCAAAAATATAACTATAGCGACAAGAACAGTGAATGCACTTCCTTCCATCTCATTCTGCCATTCTCTACGTGTATCTCTCTCGCGGGTGCACCATTCCAACATATCATCGACGCGGTTGCCGTGCACGGTCCACTTAGCATTGTCCAATAACCATAATTGCCATCGCCCTCGCAACGCAACCGCCAGGAGCGGAATGAATTTAACGCATATATCGATAGCGGTAGGTGTAGGCGCCCATCATATACGTGAATGTGCCATTGAAGTGTACAACCGTAAGAAAGACCGGTTCCATTATTAACAATAATGGAACGATTCAGGCTATTTTTCTGCCAGCCAAGTATTTCAGTTTTTTTTTAAAATTTATTTTCACTATAATAAATGGTTCGGGCTATTTTTCGGCCAGCTAGGTATTTCAGTTTTTTTTCTTAATTTATTTTTTTACCTAATTATTTTTAGTATCACCCTAATCCGGTTTTTTTAAATTTAGGTTGCATACCTGTGTTTTTCGTACACGGCCAAAAAAAATTAATTTAAATAGGATCTATTTAAATTTATTTCAATTTTTTGAAATTAATTCGAGCTATTCTTTTTAAATAATAAATATATAAATAATAAATATAGGTTCATGACGTATAAGAGGAAAAAAGTTAAATTATTTTCCTTTTTTTTTATAATAACAAGTCTGTTATTTGGAAAAAGGAGATATCGTTGTGTCTTTTATTACCAGGAGCGACAATTTATGTATAGAAAGATTACCCATTTCCCTCAACTGCAGAATGTTACAAGAGTCTTCCAATGAAAAACAAAGCCATGAGATTTTTGATAGACTGAATCGTGTACCATTTTTCCGTCTGTCTCTTTTGTCTTATACTACCAGATGAAAACCAAATCATAGATTTATTAGCAATAAATAAAATATTTAGTTATTAGACGACATTAAATAGATCGATTTGAATAAATAAATATATTTAAAATAAATAATTTCAATAATGGAATGCAATAGGAAAGATTTGATTTCAGGAAAAATCTAGTTAATTCAAATTTAAAAAAATCAAATAGACGCATCTAGTTAATATCAAAAGAATTTTTCATTCAGTGTAGCCTCGATCTGATGAAAACTATTATGGAAATTGATAAAAAGATGAATTTTTTGCATTTCACCAATGCAAGTTTCAACGTCATTAGTGAGCAACGAGTGGTTGTAAATTCTTCGTATTAATTGCGTTGGCAAATGGTGAACCGGGAGGTTTCACGAATCAGTGAATAACGAGTCGACTTACTCTCTGTGTTTGCACTCGACTCGGTACACCGTATTGCCTTTTATTGGCGATGACCATTCCGGTCCATCTGTGTTATCTTCTCTCTTAGATCCCCCCTCTCTCTCTCTATCTCTCTTTCTCTCTCTCGCTCTCTCGTGATCTCTGCCCCTCTCTAAATCGTCGACTCTGCTCAACCACGACTCTCCATTCCGATCCAGCATTTGCACGGTGATAGAAGAGCGAGCCAATTAACCCTGCATACTCTGACCATGTGTAGTATCACAATTTACCTATGTACTTGCCGTCATACATATGTAATACACGTGTACAGAAGAGCACTTATCTGCAGCGAGCTGTCTTGTGTGTATGGGGGAAGGTGATTTTTGAGACGTTACACTTCTAGGCACGTACTCATAGTAGCCTATTGCTATAATCAACATCATACTCAACATCAACATCATACTCAGCATCAATATCATACTCAACCCAAACCACAATGTCTTCAACAGCACCCTCGGACGAAGGTAAGTACATTCATATAAACGACCTTTCAAGCTTCGACCCTTTCCTCAAAATTGACAATTTCTTTCTGTCCATAATCCATACTGCCCATGGCAAGAATCACAAGAACGCTAATAATAATAATAATGGTTAAAAAAAACGAGCCGTGGATTACTGGGTCGATGGCAGTATGGACATTCCATTTTCCAAATGGATTTTGTGCAAGCTCAATGCTTCGAAACCCAAACGAACACTGAGGCCCGGAAATGAAAACTAGGGACAGAGAGGACATAGTGTATGTTAAAAGCCTTAAGGGCTATAAAAATAATAATAAAATTTGACGCTACTATTAAAAATATTTAAAAAAAATATTTTTCACAAACACATAGTTTTATGAACAAATTTTTAATAAATTATTTTTAAAAAAATTTTAATGGCGGAGATATAAATTGTCTAGTAGGATACTTTTTTCATCCTGGTGGACAAAATATCTCGAGATCTACTCAACTGATTTTAATGAAATTTCTGCCACGTATTCTTTATAATATTATCTAGGATACAGCATAGGGTTTTATTTGAAATTGGAAGCTGCGTTGATTTTGTATGAATTTTTACAACAAAATTTTGTTAAAAATCAGATTTTTCCTCTAAAACAGCTGTCGTTTCGACAAAAAATTTGAAAAAAAATATTTTCCCTATGCTTCCCTCCAGCGATTACCTTTCCTTACAAGAATTATTTTTTATTATTTCTCAGACAACGCCTGACAGAGAAAAAAAATCCACTATTGGCAAGGATTTTCAAAAGAAGGCTCTACTAGTCGGCCATAAAAGCTCTACTATAAATTGTTTTTTTTTAATTTGTTCATAAAATTATAATGTAAATATGAAAAATAAAAATAATTTTATATATTTAATAGTAGAATCAATTTTGTAAATTATTTTTATTCCTATTTTTCCAAGCGCCAAATTGCTTTAACGCCTCAAGCCCAACACGGCGAGACAAGGTGCCCCTCCCAGCCAACCGACCTATTAATAACAGTAATAATAATAATAATAATACGCCATCAACTTTTTTTTTAATCAGCCGTACTTATCAATCTTCATGATCAAAGCAAGCGTACAGTATTGTACAGGTCGAAGGGCGTGTATAACGTCTCCTTTCCTTTTTTTTTTCCTCCAACATCATCGAGGATCCACCTCGGGTGGTCGGTACAGGGGATCGCGCGGGGGCAAAGGTATTCTGTCTTACGTATTGCGGAAGAGGTTTGGCTGGTCGCTGTGTACACATAGTCGATGGAAACAGAACAGTTCTGGCGGGAGGAAGGTGAAGCGGGATGTCTATGCGGGGGTGGTTGGTAGCGTGGCGGGATGTTCGGGAGTTGGGGGGGGGGGGGGAGGTTAGCAGCAACGACACAGTATACGTATGTTGTGTGTTCTTAGCCCGGAATATGCGGCTGCAAAGCCGCGTCAATACGGCTTGCCCGGACGAAGGAGAAGCGATGGTGGACGCGGGGGTGGAGGACGGACGAGTCGTAAGAGGGTGGTTGAACAAGGAAGGGGTTTTCTCGTCGTAAGGTGGCTCGAAGGGGGTGGCGCGCACGCCTGGTGCACAGAGACACGAACAAGAAAGGAACGGTGTGTGTCGGAGAGGTGCGGTTCTATCGTGCAATTGCGGCGGGAGAGCAGACACCCGATGCGGAGAGCAACTACCTACATGAGGGGAGGAAGAGGAATAAGGGATGAAGCATGAAGAAGAACAAGATATGGAGGGAGGTGGAGAAAAAGAGAGAGATCTTGCTGGAGACTCTCTCACTCTTCAACTCTCTTCAGCTTTCTCTATCTCTCTCTCTCTCTCTCTCTCTCTCTCTCTCTCTCTCTCTCTCTCTCTCTCTTCTCTCTCTCTCTCTCTCTCTCTCTCTCTCTCTCTCTCTCTCTCTCTCTCTCTCTCTCACTCTCTCGCTCTCTCTCTGCCTTTGGTTCTCTTCACGGCGAGAGATCACTGCGCCGCCAATATTACTGCCAGCACGAAGATTACCAATATCCTTGAGAGGCGCTCTAGTCCTGTCATAAAAGACGGAGCTTACCAAGATATTACCTACCACTACCAACCACCGAGGGCACTACCACTGTCCGCGAAAGGAGCATCGTTTATACCGAGGTGAACCATATTCACTACATAGCTAGCACAGAGACCTAGCAGTCTGTATAGGGCCACTTCTTGATGGTACTGGATGTACGTATCCTCTTCTTCAACGCAAGCCCAACGGAAAGCCACACCGCTGTCATATCAAGCATATTATCATCTGATCCATACACGGGTGTACACGGCTGCGAATCCCCTCAACCCGCACCCGTTCCCTGACCACCATTTGCCGCTATTTCGCTTTGGAAATAGTTGACTGAAGTACATTAAGAATGGACGTGGCTGGTCGACAAGTTGTTGGAAGCCTTCAGCCGGATTAGCCTCTTGCTCTGCCACATACACAAAACACACCGCTTGGTACGGTTTCGGGGCGGCATACGTGGATACGGAGAATGAAGTGATGCTCGTCGTCGGTCAATTCGTGTAAATTGATCTAGTTATCTTGATCAAGTAGCCAGACTTCTCGTGTTCGTAGAATCATTGAAGACGTCATCCTGGAGTTTCGTTACTTAAGAATCCTTTTTTTAATGAGGAAAGGAAACGATTGTGCTTGATCGATTCACAATCATTCGGCCGGTTCTAAGATCCGATCGACTTAAACAAATGAAACGAATCTTGGTTTCTTAAAGTATTCCTTCAATGAACCTGGACATTTAAGAATGGAAAAAGAGGATCACCTAACTGACCGCTCATCAGTATCAACCCAAGCGAATGATTCCTTCTTCCGGTTCGCAGCTAGAGTTTTCTAAAGACAAACCACGAAACATGGTGCTCGTGATTGTCCGATTATTAGAAAAATGTTTTTTCTTTCGCATGAGAAGCAACAGAGAGCAAGTGCAAAGAGCTAAGGGTCAAAGCCGTAACAGTCCCCACGTAGTTTCATTCCGTTCGCGCCACGCTACGAGGCCGACTTGCACACGCATACCCGGCAAGTTAGTCAAGAGAATGCACAAAGTTCACGAGGGTGTACAATGCGGTAGGCGTGTGTATACTATACAGGCTCCATTGTACCCCAAGCTTTTTGTACGTAGTACAAAGCTTTAATCCATGACCGAATCTGCCAATGTCAACATCATCTATATAGCCGTGAAGGTTATGAGTCGCTGATGCTGCAGTAGATCGAGCCCAAGGGCCACGCAAAACCTACACGTACGCCTGTACACCCTTATCCCAGTGGCTATACATACATAACGACTCTACAGGGTGTCCGAAAAAGTTGCATTTTACATCATTGAATCGTAGATAGAAGGCGAAATTCTGGATAACACGGATGCCGCCTCATCAATCCTTCATAGCGCTCTATGGGTGTCCATTGATTGTGGCACATCTATATACAATAATACGAGCTTCAAAGTGGGCTTTTACTTCACTCTGCTAAGATCAGTTGCGATCTAGATGAACGTTTCATAATCCACCCCAAACCAGAGTAATCATCATTTTAGGCGAGCCATTGTGACAGTTTCGTGGCGATGGGGTCGTGCAAGTGGAGAGTTGTCCTGGGAGCGATTGAACGGCAATGATGAACCGGGTGCGGCTCTTTCACACAGATTGGAACTCGACATGTATGTACATATCTACCCACGTACATGCGCATAGATGGTGTAACTAGTAGGGTAGAGCCAACAAAGAGGATGCAGTGCTTTCAATTGTTTTATTTTTTCTTATATTGGCAACTTCACCTAACTTTTCCGTGACTGCGTAGTCTTTGCAAAACAGTACCCTAAGAGCGCACACAAGACGAGTTCTAAGTTTAACCCTTTTTTAAAATAGTTTTCGAGATTCTTACTTAAGATTTATATTTTAAATAATGTTCCTAAATGACCAAAGCTTAATCCTTCGTGGTCAGACTTCCAAATTCAATCACGGTGGTCACATCTAGGTCGATTCTACCCAGTCAGTTTTCAAAAAAAGTATCGTGACGAAACTATTCGTCCGAAGTGGTTCAAAAAATTACGGAACATGCTTTAAACTTTCTAGATGATGTGCGAAAAATTTATTTACAAGAAATAAAATGGCGATATGTTAAAAAAAAATCATAAAGAGGTGAAACGCAGAAAAGATACTTTTTCGCTAAAAAAAATCATAGTTCCGTGAATTTTCAACATTTTTACCTAAAATTTGGACGTGATACTCCATAGATATGCTACTTTTGGGAAAAAAATAGTAGCATACTGCGCCTTCCAAAAAAGGGTATTTATTCCATCATGAGAAGAGGATCGATTTTATGGTATGAGGATACTTCAAACGCCAGGTAAGGTGGTGAATACACTTCAATTCGAAGCCGGATGCTATTATATATTTACGCCAAAATTTAATCGACGGGTCGATTCTACCCAGTGTGATCACGAAGGGTTAATTCAAATAAGAAATCCAAAGTGTATTATCAAAATTGATTTTTTTGGAAATAAAAGTTTACAAAATCCGTACTCTTTGCTAGCTTTACCCTACCCCTGTGTACATACGTGTATACGTATAATCCTTCTGTATATCTTTATGTGTCAATGCTAATAACGAGTATTTATCAATTCTCCATCCATGGGCAAACACGACGATACAAGCTCTCCTTTTTTATTCTCTCTTGCGCTACCTCGTGTCCCCAAGGGATGGGGTCTCGAGAAAGAATGACTTTTTTTTTCTTTCCCATTCCCCCCATTCTAATCTGTGGGCCGCGCGGGGGGATAAAGATCTGCGGGGATCGATCGTCGCCTACGTCCGCGGAAGCCGCGCACTAGGTTGAAGTTTTGATTGGCCAGTACTGCCTGCGATTTATAACGAACGAGGATTTTTTTTTTTTTTTTCATGCCGAACAGTGTTCGGTTCGCACAGGTCGTTAGTAGTGACGACGAAGATAGGGTCGAATGGCGAATCGACCGAAAAAAAAACTGCGTTATATCCGATTGCAACAAATCCCTTTTATACCGGAGTCCATGAGAACGTAACTCGGGCCAATTAAAGGTACACACGAAATGTGCGATCGCTCGACACACAATAAAGTGTGCACTCGGCGATTATAGAGACATCATATTCGGGGATGGATGATGAGGTCTAAACCCTCACCCTCAAACCTAAACGGTCACCTATCCTCCCAAATAAGCCTCCACAACACTTGTCCATTCATGATTCGCTATTATATCGTGACGTCACGCAAAGTACGATAATACCCAGGGCGAACTTATACTTCGTCGTTCATTAAAGCCATCATCCCCTTTTATTATTCCCATTTACGACGAATCGTGACAGACACCCGCACACTTATCGACAATGTGAAGTGTGCGTGGGTGATTGGCGGATCCGCAGAGACATCGAGAAAAAGATATTCTCTCCTCGGACACACACACACACACACACACACACACACACACACACACACACACACACACACACACACACACACACACCCACACACACACATCTAGCTGTGAGTTGTCAGCCACGTATACGAATCTGAGATTAGGAGGAAGCTCACTATGACGACGACAACGATGATGATGATGATGATGACGTGAGGAACGGGCGTCAACACGTTCTCGAAGACAGCCGATGTGTAGTCACAATGTAATTACTCGGGTCGTGGACGCGTTTTGGGCTCTCGGGGACGTGTATCAAGGGCATCTGAGGGATTATAAGGGCCCGGCTTCGCGCAACTGGGAAAACCTATTTCAACGCGTATAAATACATACAAATGTGTATATGTACACTTACGTATACGTTTGTCCTACACTAGAGCCAGCTTATTCTGACATTCTTATCGTTGAATCAGAGTGAAGTAATCCCTCAGGCGGCGTGTACGTAATCTCATCCTTCTACTTCACTCGTTGTATTATACATACATTTATACATATGTGTGTATATATATATATATATATATATGGGAAAAGGTGATTTAGAGACATTGGTTTTCTAGGACCGTCCTCAAAACAGCCAGATACGCGGATAGTCAATATTACGCAGATGTAACACGTGTTCGAAGGACCTTCCTCCATATGTATCAAGGGTTCGTAAAAATCCGATACGTATTATAAATATCAAAAATATCCGATGTTTTGATATATATCCGATTTTTTTGTTGATATTTTCTATATTTATAATAAGTAAAAAGAAATCCATTATTTTTGCAAGAAATTGAAGGAAAAAATAATGGATTTCTTTCTACTACACCTAATATATTGATAAGATATTGATATATCTTATCAATATATTGATTTGAAAAATCAAAATAGATAAAAAAAATTCGTCTGCAATAATTGCATTGTTTCACATTACATTTTCACAATTTTTGTACGTGGCGTGATCGTGTAATTTTTTATGACTAAACCGCGATACCTCCTTATGCCAGTTGTCAAAGATTAGTACTCTATGTTCGCCACAAAAAAGAAAAAAAAAACAATTTACAATGTCAGGTAATTTTGACACACCCTTTAGATATGAATTGAAGAAGGAAACATTTTTCAACTTGAAATTAAAGTAAAAACGTTTTTTTTTTTTAATCAGTTGTTTAACTTAATTTTACGAATTGTAGTTTCGGTTAAATGAGAGGATTTAATTAAAAATGAAGATTTTTAGTTCGAAATTTTACATTTTTTTGAATTTGTTGTTCACGTTGATTTTAAGACTTTGGGGTCGCGTTAAAATAAGCGAATTAACTGAAACTTAGAATGATGAAATTAAAATTGAAATAAAAAATTTTTGGATTTGTATTTATTCTTTTTAGCCTTTTTTTCTTTTTAGATTTTAGCCGAAATTCAAAAATATTTGCATTTAGGCTAAAATAATGGCTTTTATTTGAATGTTTCATTTTTATATTTTAAATTCAAATAAAAAAGTCTTCGGATTAATTGTTTAAGTTAATTCTTATTTTGTTTCGTTATACCAGGTATGTAAAAATGAAACCGCAATTTTCGTATAGAAAATACACGTTTATTGTATGAAAATGATGAAAAATATTTTATTCGAAGTATTGTCCATTGCTAGCTAAACATTTTTCCCACCTGTCTGGCAATTTCTAGATGCCACGCCAAAAAAACTGTTGGTATTTTGAGACAAACCAGTCAACGAGCCACTTTCGTACATTTTTGTAAGAAGTGAAGCCCTACTCAGCAAGTGCGTGTCCCATCGATGCATATAAGTGGTAATCCGACGGAGCCACATCTAATGAGTAAGCTGCATGCGAAAGTTTCCCAACTAAACGCCTCAATCGCTTCTTTGATCAGTTTTGCTGTGTGTGTGATGGTGCATTATCATGAAGCAAAGTCACTTTGTGTTGCCTTTGTTTGATATTCTGGTCGTTTTTCACGCAAAGCTTGATTCAAATCGATAATTTGTTGTCGGTAGCGTTCAGTATTAACAGTTTCATTGTTATCCTAATCCATCAAACTTTTTCGGTGGCCTCCCACGTTCTCCGTATCTCACGTCAAAATCGCCACTTTTGAATTTTTTGAACCACTCAAAACACTGTAATTTACCAAGAGCATGCTCACCGTAAGCTTCCACAAGCATTCGACGCGATTCTGCAGCAGTTTTTTTCAAATGGTAACAGAAAATTAACGCTGTCCGCAAATCGTAATTTCAAGGCAACAAAATGGACATGTTCAACGCTTTAACAAACTATGTTGGGGTATGAAACTTGTATTGTTGTAGGTTAAAAATCTTTGTCCGATGTCAACAAAGCAAATGGTGCCAATGACGCGACTTGACGGTAACTACATTGACAGCTAGGGCCATCTATGGGCAAATTACGGTTTCATATTGACAGACCTGGTATATACATATACGAGGTGTGTAAATTAAGTAATGAGACTGATTTTTTTGAATCTTATATATATATATCAGTCTCAAAAAAATCAGCCTCATTACTTGATTTACACACCCGTATATATATATATATATATATATATATATATATATATATATATATATATATATATATATATTGCGAGATGTCTCATCAAGTCTACCTTCCCGATAAAATGTCGATTTGTTCACCCATCTAAACCCAAACCGTCACCCATCGTCACTCTCGTGCTCTCTCTCTCTCTCTCTCTCTCTCTCTCTCTCTCTCTCTCTTTCTCGCTTGTCAACCCGACTAAAACCCCGAAATGGCTTCTCTCCCAGCCTTTCTGCCTCGGTGTATCATAATACCCCTCTATACCGATGGATGACTGAAACAGTCTCGTCCCAACGATTGTGCGACCCTCGCGGTCCGCGCTGTACAAGCGCCGCAAAGCATAATACTTTTGCCCCCTCTCGCTCTCTCTCTCACTCTCTCTCTCTCTCTCTCTCTCTCTCTCTCTCTCTCTCTCTCTCTCTCTTTGGCCACCCCTTCTCGTTTCTCGTTTACGACAACGCAAGCCGTTAATCTACTATTAATTGCCACCACAAAGAAAGTGTGAGAAGAAAAGCGATGAAAGTTTAACACCCCTGCGACGAGCCATTATCATTGTTGGCTGTGTACCACGAAGGTCGAATAAATTGTAGGGATGTCTCGAGCAATCAAGTGGGAGAAAAAAATCGCCCAAATATGATCTACGATAATTTTATCGCGTGGCTATAAGAAAATCAAGTATATTAATTTATTGCCAGATTTTGGACGCCTTTTCTTTTTTTCGGCCACTCTCTGATCACCTCACAAAATCGGCAAAAGAAAGAAAAATTTTAAAAGCAATAGTCAATTTAAAAAAAAAAGTAAAAAAAAGCATCCGTTGCATTCCTCCTAGATTCCAATACCTATCACTCTTGATATATACTTCAGTTGAGCCTCCTGATAACGTGCACGCGCGGATTACGGTCAGGAAGTGTAGACGGCACAGGACATGTGTTACCTACGAGGTGGCTCGTATCTATACGCTTGCGAGTAATCAGCGCTACGGACTCGCTACGGGAACGCGTTTGGCAATGAATTTCTCGTCACGGCCTTGTACACACGTATACACGGTAAGTTATACATACGTGCACACAAACACCCACATCTACGGACATCTCGGGGTGCTACGAGCTTAACGGTGCGGATCCGCTTTCAACGATTCGCATGTCGTTTAATTTAATTTGACGATTGCTCGTTAACCACCGAACCGGTAAGTGCGTGTACGTTTATACGAGTGAAGAATTTACATGCTTGGTAGAAAACAGCGGAGAAAAATATAAAGAGAGAGAGGAGGAGAGAGAGAGAGAGAGAGAGAGAGAGAGAGAGAGAAGGAGAGAGAAACAAAAAGGTTCCTTTGGATGAGGGCATCGATTCTGACACCTTTGATGGACGTGTACAAGTATATATATAGGGGAGCGTGGTCCTGAGTCAGAACTGCGGGTTGAGCCGGCACCATGGTGTTCCTCAGAGATGGCGTGCGTGTCGGCTCAATTATTTTGTCGTATGACATGTTGGTATTGCCAAGGAGCTTAAAACGAGTTCAACGACCTATAACATAAGGTCATTGAAGGTAATAGAAAGTACAGAAAGGCGATAATACTTACAGTTTCCGTAGTAAATAAAATTACTACGTTTATAGTAAGTGTTCAAAATGACGACCATCAGTATCAATGCAACATTGGATTCTTTTTTCGATTGATTGACTTGCAAGTTTTACAGAGTCAGAACTTATTGATGCCCAGGCTGTAATAATTCTTTGTTGCATGTTGTCAAGTGTAGTTGGTAGTTCTTTGTTGATGGTCGTCATTTCGAACACTTGCTATAAACGTAGTAATTTTATTTACTACCGAAACTGTAAGTATCATCGCCTTTCTGTACTTTCTATGACCTTCAATGACCTTATGTTATAGGTCGTTGAACTCGTTTTAAGCTCCTCTTTCATGATACAGAAAAAAAAAAACATACCGATCCATTAAAAAAAATGGAATTGGCCTTCAAATGTCCGAAGTACCTCCACCTGCAAAAAAACTATTATCGCTATCGTATGGCCCCTTTCGTACTGTGCAATTTCATTTCAGCAAATATTTCTGTGAACCTTATAGTTTCGAAGATATCCAAGGTGCTAATGGTTATTGATCCACCTTGTATATAAGCAAGCACTGATAAAAATGATGAAAATTAGTAAAAATTATTAAATTATTAATATGAATTATATAATATTATATATTATATATAAATTGAAAATTATTATAAAAAAATAAGAAGATAAAAAATAAGAAAATAAGAAGATACATATAAGCGAGCACTGATATCTTCTTATTTGTTTCATAATATTTTTTTTTATTTATATATTATACATAATTCATATATATTATAATATATAATATTGTATAATTTATATTGACAATGTAATAATTTTTAATAATCTTCATTATTATGAATGTAAAAAGTATATATTGATATTCGTACATATGTGTGTGTGTGCGCGTGTGTATATTTACACACGCGCGCACACACACACACACACACACACATGGAACAATTATATATATGCGATATATATGTGTACTGCAACATTCGGATTCATTTTGCTTTTTTTCGGCTATTGGTAAATAGCCGAATGGGTAAGCGAGTTAACTGCCATCCGTGGACATCAGGACGACTGTTTCATGCATGCGACCTATGCGCTATTTGTCCAGCATTCACGTTACCTCGTTTTACAAAAAAAAAAAAGATAATTTAAAGTAGGGATACATTTTCCAGCTATATTGCGCTATGTACACTGAAATTATCAGTGCATGCAGCGCTCAATCGTAAAACATGTGTAAGAATTTTTATCGTTCGATTGCGTATGGATTAGAAAATGTCTAAACCACTTAAGCCGTAATCTTAATAAACGCACGCGGAATCTCGAGGCTCATCGTGATCGCTTTTGATACTTTTGCCTTATCGGGATGTTTCCTTATTGCTGTACCGATATTAATTCGTTCACACGTGCATACGTACACACACACACACAGGGACATGTTTTGCGAACGGGAAAATTCCGACACTTGGGGAATGAAAAATCTGAATGACAGCAAAATATTAATTTCAAGAGAGAAATGTTTCCGTCAAAAGATCTACCGGGAAATAATAAGCCGATAACGTATTTCGAATAACAAATGTTTATCATTAGGGACCAACGCGACGGAAGGTTTTATTCTGTACGTTAGAGTACAGGAGCATGTTGAGTAAGTTGAGTACAGGAACATGTTGAGTAAGTTTGGAATTATCGCCCTGTAATTCCTTAAGACCGTAGGCCACTCTAGGATTTTCCAAAAATCGATTTTTTTTTGTTAAAGTTAGTACTCGATTTTCGAATTCTAGCGCAACTCCTCTTGATTCATGTCGTGACTTTCTACCAACTTTAAACGCGTTTATCTCAAAACTACATTTTTCAAATCGGCCGGACTCGTAACTCAAACAAATTTCAACCGATTCACTTGAAATTTTAACTGTATATTTAGAATTATATTTTCTGAGGCACTACGTAGGATTTTTTTTTATCACACTGCATAGTTCCTTTTTTATAAACAATTTTCTAACGATTTTCTCATGGCATTTTATACTTTTTGTTTTAGAAATGCGCCATTTTGACGAAAAACAATATATCAAAAAAATCCTACGTACTTCTATAGCTATTCTTATATATAATCGAAAAAACTTTAGTGTCTCATTATAACTCAAAAATTATAGGACCTGTTGGTCCGGCCGTTGACCTTCCAGAAATAAAGGCGTCATCGGAAAAATGCTGCACAGTCGCCATTTTGACATGTATCGCTGTGAGAAAATAATTTTGTATAGTCAATTACGTGTATAATAAAATCCCTATTTTGTAATTCCGATTTATTTTATGGTTTCGCTGAAAAAAAATCACAAAATATGCCCTTTTTTGGCCTCTAGAGTGGCCTAAAGCTTTAACAGGCTGCCGTATAAAAATGAAACCTACTTTGGTCAATAGGAAGATTCATCTGGGAAAAAAAATGTCTCTAGACGAAATTCCTGTTATCCTTATTGTCTCACAGATAATCGCTCTCACATGACTAAGGCCATATTTGTTCAAGTTGGCCCGCCGACAGTGGTGTAAGTTGAGCATGACTATGAGGTAACGTAGGCAAAGTAAGAATTGCATTAAAGAAATCAGACGTATGCAACATGATTTGGTACAATGCAGTAATAAACCAACAGTTGCTTGTTAATTAGTTAAATTTTCAAACATTAACATTAATTGCAATGAATTTTGAAATATTTTTTCTCATACAATGGTAGAAGAAAAACTTTCAATCACGTTTTTTTTTTTACTTTTGCTTAGTTTTCCAGATATTTCGATTGTCCAACTTACCCGACGGCTCAACATGCGCCCTTCCTAACCTACCAAATTTTTCGTACACGCGTGCATCGATTAATCGAAAGAAAAGCGACGTGAGGTGCGTGAATCCTCGACACGCACTTGGCTCATCCAATTTCGAGAGAGTTAATCCTACTTCCGGTCTCGAACGTGCTGGAAGGGCTAATGGAGACGTCGAAGGGTTGCCACGGTCATGTGTCATTATAAAAAGGAAACGTGCGGAAATTTCTTTAAAAAAAAAAAAAACATCTCAGCCCCAATAGACTCGTCTTCGAGGATTAAAAGAGTGTGCATAAATTGATAAGGACCAAGTGCGAGTTAGCCCGAATCAATGCTTTTCTGATTCAACACGCGGGGCTTTTGAAGAGAAACTAAATGAAAAAAAAACAAAGAAAAATCGAAGCACGTGCGTTCATCGTGCTCGGATCACCGGATACGCTTAGAAGATTTTCCACGAAACGAGCTTTCATGCAGTCCCTCGTATATACGTTATGCGTGGGTGTATATATATATCTATATATGTTGACACAGCAATGTTTGTTATGTTGGAGACCTATGTGAGAAAGCCTCTGGTTTCTCGATACATCGTGGAAGCCCACATGAACGCAGCCTCGTATATGTAGTCACCGATCGAATGCTTGCTACTTTCGTGATGAATGAAGAAAAACGTTTTCCCCAACAAGTCAAGATTTTTTTTGCAGAAAAGTCAGCTGTCCTCTGTTTCGATGCAGTCATAAAAACATCAAAAGATATTCCCCGTGTAAAAGACAGTGTGCGTGTGCTCTCGTTCCTATTTTTTTTTTTAATTTCATCTACACTGAAGAACAATTAATGTTAAGTGGCTGAATATGTCAAATTTAACAGATGTTTCTTTGTTTGTTCGAATGGAATAACAGAAAGTGCATAATTCCGTAGTGAAAATTGAGTGAAGTTCAGACGCAAAATATTTACTAAAAAAGCGATTTTAAGGAGGTTGAAGCGTAATCCACAATTCAAGATTTAATATATATATATATAAAGGGTGTCCCAAAATTCAGACAAGAAATCATTTTGATATAAAATACAGGTTTTTAATGAAAAATTATACATTTTTTATTGATTGATAAAGTATACAGTATAGGGATATGTATGGAATAGCATATGCGTTTGTTTCTCAACAATCACTCGTGGATTTTATGCGTCTACGTTCCATTTTCTACGTCCTTCACGAGCTTCATTATCCCTCTTAAATACACGGAGAGAATTAAATGTTAAAAAGTACCGTGCAGTAACGGTAACTAGATGACAACCCTGAAACTTCGCTTATTATTACTGAGTAAAACACAGATTTTCACGAAAATAAAATAAAATTTCTTCTTCAGATAGAACATTTTACCAGATTTTCTAGTACATTTTGATGTGTAACAAAATACGCAAAACTTAAATTTAAAAAAATATATAATATCAGCGAAATTTTACTGTGCATTTTATTATTCTATGCCTTTCAAAAATGTCTATAAAAAAGTATCGTCTTTATAACAGTTATTTTAAGATTTATTATAAAATTTAATGAGTGTTATAGAAAAATGTATTGTGCTCTCGGTAAAAATTATCGTGCGCGCTACCCTTCTTGTATAGTAAAATTTTAGCTACGTATTTGAAATTTTCTGTAACGTGAGTTAACAAAAAACTTGTCGCATACGAATTATTGTGCTTTTAGCACTTGTCACCACATTGAAATATATCACGGTAATTTTTACTGTGAAATTCACGACAAAAATTACTTTTTAATTCTCTCCGTGTAGAAGTCCTGTGTATAATATTTTTACTTTAATCTAGAATGTAAATATTAATATTAATTTTTCTTTTCTTTTAATTAATCTAATATTCATCTAATGTAAATATTAATTATTATTATTCAATGCTAATATTAATATTAATTTTGTAAATGTTCAAATTTTGTAATTGAAAAATTACGAAGTACGAATAATCAAAAATTTCAAAAGTGTCTGGAATTAATTCCACTAGTATATTTGTTTCCTCCTCGTAATCGACACGTCGTGCGACTCAAGGAGTCCAAAATTTTTTTTCCTGTTATATCGAAATGCTGGACATATCGATCGAAATCTCGAAGACTTAAACCTCTTCAAAAAAATCCATTCAGCATTGCCGTCGACGTTTTGCCCGTTGTTTTTTTTTTTTTTTTTTCACGTACATCGCGATTTATAAATGGAACACGTCACATTTTAATGGAATGACGATAGAGCGGGCCACGAAATGGGCTGGGAGAAACGGCACGAAAGGGAAATATGACAGGAAACAGCGAGGGGCGGGGGGAGGGCATAAGGGGGGTATTATAGTTTGTGACTGGAAGAGAGACGTTCATGGAGTCTTTTCCTCTGTGGTCTATACGGAACAGACTGGCGGCGTTATATTTTAGACAATAATAATTTAGACACGTGTGGGCCATACGTGCTCGTGGAGAAGGATCGAGGATAGATAGACATAACAGGGACGAGGCGCGAGATGAAGCTATGAGCTCGACAAGACGACATTATATCTCTCTCTCTCTCTCTCTTTCTCTCTCTCTCTCTCTCAAACCCAAAAAAAACTTAAACAAACCCAAACAAAACGCAAAAAAACCCAACAAAACCCAAGCAAACCCAAAAAACCCAAACAAACTCAAAAGAACCCAAACAAACCCAAACAAACCCAAACAAACCCAAACGAATCCAAACAAACCCAAACAAACCCAAACAAACCCAACCAAGAGGGCTTGTTTGTTTGGGTCTGTTTGGGTTCGCGGCTTCCGCGGGAGCCCTCTTGTTTGGGTTCAGTTAGTCCTGTTTGGGTCCGTTTGGGTTTGTTTGGGTCCGCCACTTCCGTGGGAGCCCTCTTGTTTGGGTTCAGTTAGTCTTGTTTAGCCCTTTAGCCTAATTTTAAGATTTTGCCCATTCTAAGATTTTCCAAAAATCGATTTTTTTGTTGTTAAAAATGTACCGTAGTACATATAAAATTATATTCCAAAGGATTTTGGGTGTGAAAAATCTCTAAGTACTCGACTTTCGAATTCTAGCGCAACCCCTCTTGATTCGTGTCGTGATTTTCTACTAACTTTATATATATTCTTATATATATTCCTACAAATTAATGTAGAAAAATAGTTTTTATTCCAAGGAAGAATGAGAGAAAAAAATTAACAGAAGTGGCACCCTTGGTTTTTGCTCTTGGTGCCCAAAAGAAAAAAAACCAGTTCGAAGTTCTACATCCACACTCATATTCAGTGATACCACATTTTTTTTTCCCCTTCTCTACGTAAAGAAGTCGTAAAGTGGACGACCCGTGACTGGTTGCGAGCAAATTAACGCGAGGATAGATATAGTGAGAAAAGTAAGTGCAGAATATAATAATGGCAATCGTGGCTCTCGGTGGCTTACAAATTTACCAGTAAGTATAGGGCGATCGTTTAAGAGGAAGACTGAGGGTTAAGAGCGAGCCAAGGAGTAGGGACACTTAATTAAGTCTACAATTAACTCTCGATAATTCGTGTGCTTATTATCGCAGTCTCAGATCTACTTTCGTTCCTTTCTGGAGGAATCTCTTTCCACCCAACCCCCGCAGTCTCGTAAACCGTCCCAGGGAGGAGAGTACGCTTTGTACACGCAAGAATCTACGAGCGAGGCAAAACGTCCTCGGCTACCCACTACTACTATTATTCGTGACAATTTACCGATCAATATATATATATATATATATACGTATATATATTGAAGCGTACGTAAAAGGTTCGCGATTCTCGTTGAATCATTTTATCGTGACACTCGGTATTGCCACTCGTTTATTCTCATTAACCCTCGCTCTTCTTGCCACACGGAGAGAATTAAAAAGTAATTTTTGTCGTGAATTTCACGGTAGAAATTACCGTGATATATTCCAATGTGGTGACAAGTGAGAAAAGCATAATAATTCGTATGCGACAAGTTTTTTTTTAACTCACGTTACAGAAAATTTCAAATACGTAGCTAACATTTTACTATACAAGAAGGGTAGCGTGCACGATAATTTTTACCGAGAGTACAATACATTTTCCTATAACACTCATTAAATTTTATAATGAATCTTAAAATAACTGTTATAAAGACGATACTTTTTTTATAGACATTTTTGAAAGGCATAAAATAATAAAATACACAGTAAAATTTCGCTGATATTATATATTTTTTAAATTTAAGTTTTGCGTATTTTGTTACACATCAAAATTTAGTAGAAAATCTGGTAAAATTTTCTATCTGAAGAAGAAATTTTATTTTATTTTCGTGAAAATCTGTGTTTTACTCAGTAATAATAAGCGAAGTTTCAGGGTTGTCGTCTGGTTACCGTTACTGCACGGTAATGTTTAACATTTAATTCTCTCCGTGCACGAAAACAATTTCGCGGCTAATAGAGGATCGTCAGTCACTTCCACCTTCGAATATTAACCCTTCGCGGTCACACATCCAAATTCAATCGCGGTGGTCACACTTGGATCGATTCTACCCAGGCAGTTTTCAAAAAAATATTCTGACCAAACTATCCGTCCGAAGTGGTTCAAAAAATTACGAAACATGCTTTGAACTTTCTAGATCATGTACGAAAAATTGATTTATAAGAAATAAAATGGCGACATGTTAAAAAAAAATCATAACGGATGAAAACACAAAAAAGACACTTTTTCGCATAAAAAAAATCATAGTTCCGTGAATTTTCAACATTTTTACCTAATATTTGGACGTGATACTCCGTAGATATGCTACTTTTGGGAAAAAAATAGTAGCATAGTGCGCGTTTGAAAAAAGGTATTTATTCCGACATGTGAAGAGGGTAAATGTTATGGTATGAGGATATACTTCAAACTCCAGGCAAGATGGTGAATAATAGTCCCATTCGCAGCCGGAAACTATTATACATTTACGCCAAAAATTGATCGGAGGGTGGATTCTACCCAGGGTGACCACGAAGTGTTAAGGGAGAACCCCACTGTGACGGTTTCAAAAAAATTATTATTTTGCTTTTTCTTGTAGTATACACTTTCAGAAATATGTATACCAAAAATTATTTTCTAATTTACAAAAATGACAGAGTTACAGCACTCTTAGTAGGAGGGTGCAAACATATACGAAGTTCGTACTTTAAATTTGAATATCGTTTTTCTCGAAACCACTTTTTTCGAACTGGTGCGGACGATAACTCGAGCGATAATAGTCGAATATGGAAAATGTTTGCGTGAAATTTTTTGTCGTTGAGTTGTAGCCCTTTTTTTGAAAATTACTATTTCTTAAAGCATCTTGAATGAAAATATTTTAGCTGAAAATAATACTTTTTATTTCGAAACGTAGCCATATTTCGAAAAATAAATGAAATCGAGAACGGCTACGCTTAAAAATAGCGACATTAATGCAGATTAAGGATAAATTTTATTTGTTTTATTTCAGACAAATCAAACCAAAGATTTCAATCCCACCAGGAAGAGGGAAATTTCCGATCGTTCACACTGAAGTACAATAAATGGCATTATTGTACTTCAACTATTGTTTTTTTTTCGATAAAAATTTACTTGAATCTACTTTAATGTATGTGCAATAACATATCTTTAATTGAGCAAAAAAAAAAACTATTAAGTGAATAAAAAAAATTCATGAAAAAAGCTTATTTTTCCGGCCGTCATAGTGGGATCCCGCTTTACGGGACCATTCCAGTGTACATTTTTTTTAAATTTTTTTTTTATTCGCAATATCCAAAAATATGGACTTTCATAAACATGCTGTGATATTTTGATTGCGAAATTCGAATTATTCCGCCCGCTACAGCCCTTCTTCGAAAGAGGGATTCGACCAGCTGCGTGGGTGCGTTTTTCGTTAGCCGCGTTTTTCAAAACGGTGGAATATTTTAAACGAATAGTTTTCAAGCTATCCGTCTTAAATTTTGCTACATCATTCTTCACGTCATTCCTTAACGGCGTACGGAAGCGTACGGAAAAAAGGCCCAATTTGACATTTAATTTTGAAATGACGATCATTTTGTTAATTTTCATCGGAAAAAAAATCCTCCGCAGGCCTCTACAGTTTTTCATACTGATTAATAAACTTTTAGGTTTTTTTTTCTTTCAGACAGTTTTTAGAGAAGTTGGACTTTCCACGGTTAGGCGCTTTTTTTTAGTCATCATTTTGCAGTGGTCAAAAAAATTATACAAAAAATAAAACTAAAACATTAAAAAATATTTTTATGTTCAACATAAGTCAATTGAATAAACGAACAAAAAAAATCGGACTGCTTTAATCCCCTAAATAATAACGTTTCTTAAATCATACATTAATTCATTAATGAGTTAACTTCAATAATAAGTTTCTTAATAATAACGTTTCTCAAATGATGCATGATTTTATTAATGAGTTAACTTAAATACTAAATTTCTTAATAATGTTTCATTGAATTAGATGAATAATTCCTTTAAAAAAATAATTATTAACTTAAATAAATAATTCCTTTAAAAAAATAATGAATAACTTTTATGAATAATTCCTTTCAAAAAATAATAATTAAAAACTAAAAATAGTTATAAACGGAAACAAAAATAGCCACAATTATTTGGAACACAGGCAGCTCCTGACATCCCGAGATTGGTCGTGTCTCTTAAATTTACCAAATTAGTTGCTTTGCACCTAAGATAAATATCTTGGCATATATCTTCGAGAAGTGAAAAAAAGTATCAGGCAGAATAACGAATATACGATAACGTATTATATGTTGAGACGCACATACACACACACACACACACACGTATACATATGTGAAAGTAATAGTAGATAGTACAAGAAAATCCCATGCAATAGGGGGCTCAAAGTATAAAAGCATAAATAAGCAAAGCGCATATCTAGAAGAAGAAGAAGGGAAGGCGAGGGGAGAGGGGAGTTGGTGCATCAGAGTGAAAGAGGAAGCGAGGGAGAAGAGCAGCGAATAAATACTTGGAGATGTAATCGCTGAAGGAAACAAGCGGCGGGATTGTTCAGGGAATAATTGAAAGCGCCGCTGAGCTTCTCATTCCCATTCCTGCAGTCTGGAGTGTATGTCTGTATATATATATATCCCATCGCCCATGGCTAGCGGAGCTACTGCCGCCGATCGTCCTCTCTCTCTCTCTCTCTCTCTCTCTCTCTCGCTCACTCTCCCTCCCTCTCTCTCTTTCTCGCTCTGTCTCTCTCTCTCTCTCTCTCTCTCTCTCTCTCTCTCTCTCTCTCTCTCTCTCTCTCTCTCTCTGTCTCTCTCTCTCTCTCTCTCGCTCTCTCTCGCTCTCTCTCGGCAACAAGTCGTCGCAAAGTCGCTTGCAGGGACTTGCAATTCTGCAGCTTCGCCTGGCGACTGTTCCGTCGCGATCCGGCGGAGCAAGCCTGGACGCGATCGAGACACATTGTCGCTGCCGCGACGATGTGTCTACACCTCTTTGCCAGGTCTGTAAATATGAAACCGGAATTTGCCCATAGATGTCCCTAGCTGTCAATGTAATTGCCGTCAAGTCGCGTCATTGGCGCCATTTGCTTTGTTGACATCTGACAAAGATTTTTAAATCACAACAATACAAGTTTCATACCCCAACATAGTTTGTTATAGCGTTGAACATGTCGAATTTTGTGCCTGGAAATTACGATTTGCGGACAGCATTAATTTTCAGTTACCATTTGAAGAAAACTGCCGCAGAATTGCATCGAATGCTTGTCGAAGCTTACGGTGAGCATGCTCTTGGTAAATCACATTGCTTTGAGTGGTTTAAAAAAATTCAAAAGTGGCGATTTTGACGTGAGAAACGAAGAACGTGGGAGGCCACCGAAAAAGTTTGAAGACAGCGAATTGCAAGCATTGTTGGATGAGGATGACAATGAAACTGTTAATACTGAACGCTACCAACAACAAATGATCGATTTGAATCAAGCTTTGCGTGAAAAATTACCAGAATATCAAAAAGGCAACACAAAGTGATTTTGCTTAATGATAATGCACCATCACACACAGCAAAACTGGTCAAGGAAACGATTGAGGCGTTTAGTTGGGAAATACTTTCGTATGTGGCTTACTCACCAGACTTGGCTCTGTCCGATTACCACTTATTTGCATCGATGGGACACGTATTTGCTGAGCAGCGCATACACTTTTCCTTTCAGAAAAGCCGCAAAGAAAGAAGTCCAATGGGCGTCAAATCGCACGAATAAATCAGAATGTTTTCCGACGCGTGAGCAGGCCACATACAGCTGTCCATGTTAGAAGCATGTATTTTCTAAATTTAGTCCACACACTTTTAGCGATTCTCCCTGTGCTTTGTTGATGGTCATTGCAAATGCGAGTCGCACCGAAAACTGCAAACGTTTGAATTCGAATGGCATATATCCGTCGAAATCATTAGGATGCGTGGCAACAGTACATCCAATTAAAACAACTCAATCTGATTAACGATGCGCGAATGCATAGAAGATGGGCAATTATCCGTTAGGCCTCGCGCGCCACCTATCGTACGTTAATGTTACTATGTCAGAAACCTTCACGCAAGTGCCAACAACAACTGTACAAAGTTTCAACTCAATCGTACGAACGATACGCGAACGTATAGAAGACGAACAATTATCCGATACGACTTGCGCGCCACCTATCGTACCTTAATGTTACTATGTCAGAAACCTTCACGCAAGTGCCAACAACAACTGTACAAAGTTTCAACTCAATCGTACGAACGATACGCGAACGTATAGAAGACGAACAATTATCCGATACGACTCGCGCGCCATCTATCGTACCTTAATGTTACTATGTCAGAAACCTTCACGCAAGTGCCAACAACAACTGTACAAAGGTTCAACTCAATCGTACGAACGATACGCGAACGTATAGAAGACAAACAACTGTCCGATACGACTCGCGCGCCACCTATCGTACGTTAATGTTACTATGTCAGAAACCTTCACGCAAGTGCCAACAACAACTGTACAAAGTTTCAACTCAATCGTACGAACGATACGCGAACGTATAGAAGACAAACAATTGTCCGATACGACTCGCGCGCCACCTATCGTACGTTAATGTTACTATATCAGAAACCTTCACGCAAGTGCCAACAACAATTGTACAAAGTTTCAACTCAATGGGATTAACGATACGCGAACGCATAGGAGACGAACAATTATCCGATACGACTCGGGCGCCATCTATTGTACGTTGATGGTACCATGTTAGAAACCTTCATGGAAGTACCAACAACAACTGTACAAAATTTCAACTCAATCGGATGAATGATATAGGAATGCATACGGGACAAACAGAGAAACATTCATTCATATATATATATATATATATATATACGATTGCAAGAGAGAGAAGAATACATGCCTCGGGAGTTTCGCTGATCCGATCTGAGGCAGTGATCGGCGGCTGTTCTAATGTATGCGTAATGTTTGCTGCCCGGGTGAGCTCTCCTCCGGCATAAGCTCTCATCCTTTTCTCGGGAGCGGGACCGGCTCTCCTCATTAACGCCCGGTTCCGCGATCCGCGAACGAGGCAAAACTCCACGCGCGGTTTATAAAGAGCGAGGTGGAACCAGTTCCGGGGGCCCAGTTGAGACCGCATGCCCACGTTTCGGTACACAAGGGGGCCAAGCAAGAACGATCGAGCAGCAGAAAAAGATGAGACAGTGGCAAAAGAGAGCAACAAACCCTATACTACGAATGTAGACCTCATGTTTCGTCGATTTGCGCGCGCGAGTGTATCCGAGGCCCGAGCCACAAGTCCTCACCGATAGAAAAGCAGTCTCTCGGGACTCTGCGACTCGACGATGTGTACCGTGGGCTCATTCGCGATCTTTGTCTATCGTCTGTGGGCCTGGATCGTTGAGGATCCGAGAGGAGTCCGCGGGAGGAGGTCCGGGATCGTGAAGATTTGTATCGTTGAAAGCCAGCAATTTTTTTTATTACGTTTTTTTATAAATTAAAAAAAATTAAATTAATTTTTATTAATTGAATTTTTTAATTAATTTTGGCGCTCGGAAAAATAGGTATAAAGATAATGAAAAATTGGAATTAAATATATAATAATTTAAAAAATTTAATGTAGAGAATAATAAAATATTTTTAATAATTACATTTTTAAAAGGACTCGTTTTTTAAATTTAAAAACTGTAAAAGGACTCATTTTAAGCCTTCGTGGTCACCCTTGGTAGAATCGACCCGGCGATCAATTTTTTGCGTAAATATATAATAGTTCCTGGCTTCGAATGGGACTGCATTTACCATCTTACCTGGAATTTGAAGTATCATCATACCATAAAATTTACCCTTTTCACATGTTCGAATAAATACCTTTTTTTTTTTTTGAACGCGCGCTATGCTACTATTTTTTCGCAAAAGTAGCATATCGAAGGAGTATAATGTCCAAATTTTAGGTAAAAATGTTGAAAATTCACGGAACTATGATTTTTTTTAGCGAAAAAATGTCTTTTTTTTTTCGTTTTCAAGTGTTTGTGAATTTTTTTCCACATGTCGCCATTTTATTTCTTATAAATAAATATTTCTTACGTCATCTACAAAGTTCAAAGCAGGTTCCGTAATTTTTTGAACCACTTCGGACGGATAGTTTGGTCACAATACTTTTATTAAAATTGACTGGGTAGAATCGACCCAAGCGTGACCACCGCGATTGAATTTGGATGTGTGACAACGAAGGGTTAAAATAAAAATAAAAGATTAAAAATAATGAAAAGGTTAAAAATAATTAATTATAATCCAAAAATTAAAAATTACATTAAAAGTAGGAGCCTTTTCAAACTGCTGGACAAAATACCTCGTGATCTACTCAACTGATTTTGATGAAATTTATACCACATATTCTTTATAATATTATCTAGGATAAAGCGTAAGATTTTTTGAATTAGATGCCGCGTTTATTTCTTATTAATTTTTAAAAATCAAAATTTTGGTAAAAATCAGAGATTTTTTTTTTCAAACAGCTGTCATTTCTACAAAAAAAATTGTTATTAATTTTTTTCCGTTTGCTATACTTTAGCTATTATCTTTCTTTACGAGAAGCCTTTCTTATTTATTTTTAAGACGATGCTTGACAGAGAAAAAAATTCTACCATCGGCAAGGATCTTCAAAAGAGGGTCCTATTAGACGACTTATATCTCCGCTATGAAAGAATTTGTTTATTCGTTTTTTTTATTTGTTCATAAAACTATGTATACGTGAAGAATAAAAATTATTTTATGTTTAATAGTCGCGTCAAATTTTTCGAAAACTGTTATACATATTTTCCCGATCGTCAAGTTGGTGTAACATCTTAATATCATTTACTGTTTACTTTTTACACACTTAGTTTTACTTTCGAATTTTTCTTTTTCACTTTACTTTTATTATTATTAAAAAAAGTCTTTTTTGCCAATTCAGGTTGTCGATCTCGTATGGGAGGATCCTAAAATTAAAAAAACGCTGAGTGATTTTCGGCGTGTTACCTATCGCGAGAAAGTCTTCCAATTTTATTTGCCGCCATATTTCTCTCTCTGTCATCATTTCCGCGAGCTGGAAAGAATTTTGCCATCAGAAGAATTTTCACTGGACTGCTGCGTGCACGTGGATTTTTTTTTCTTCTCCAGACGATTCGGCGCTGCCGTAATAAGAGCGTTGATGAAGTCGCGGACGAAAATGATATATGACCACCCTCCCCCCACCACCGACCATCCGGGTGTGTGCTCAACTTTTCATACGACTTTTTTTTTATTATCACGGCTGCGAGAGTTTTCTTCTTTTACCTTTTCGCTCGCAGTCTTTTGCAAGAAGATTAGAAGTGCCAGGATAATCTGCGTACGCGACCTGAGAGAGCAGCTCGCCACGATGGCGAGGATGTTTGTCTTTGGATTTCGGGTCAACGAGGTGAAAAATCCTCTTGAAGGATCCACGGATTCATTTCTCGTTGGCGCCATCTCTCTTTCTCTCTCTCTCTCTCTCTCTAGGAATATCACTCCGTACGAATCCTTGCAGTATCAAACGGAAAACGTCCAATCAAAAGCACTGAATTTCTCCCTCCCTCCCTTTCTCACTCTCTCTCTCTCTCTCTCTCTCTCTCTCTCTCTCTCTCTCTCTCTCTTAAAATCCTCACGCAATCTGAAAAACGACATTTCCGTGTTCTTAATCTAAGACCAAAAAATGCGAAAGCTCTTGAAAAATATAATACCCGAATAGCAATATAAATCCCCCTCCACCCCCTCTCCTCTTCTTCCCTCACCTTCGCCACCATCTGAAGATAAAATAATCCATCTCCTATACTTTTCTCTTTTTTGCACCGCGTGTATCGTGACTGCGCATAAATCTTACGAAAAAAAATACTATGAAATAAAGAACGATAAGGATTGAAAATAATGACGTGTATTTTCGAGTAATTCAAAGGGATCTGTGTGTAGACGTAGGTTTATGTATGTAGATCCGTTACATGAGAAAATGCCGAGTACACACGTCAATAATAGAGAGAGAGTGAGAGAGAGAGAGAGAGAGAGAGAGAGAGAGAGCCCCACCGTTGAAAATGTTGAGCTTGCAAAGTACACACGTATATCTATATACAGTGAGAAATAATTTTGAAGACATTTGACTTTGACGGTCGTCCCGATAGTAGCCTACATTGCCCATATTCAACATTACGTAAACAACCAATGTCTTCGAAATAACGTTCAAACGAATGTGAGCCCATTCGTACAAAGAACATTTCCAAGGACTGATACGTCTTCAAACTCAACGATACGTTGTCAAAAAAAAAAAAATGTTGAGGGTCCTCCTCGAGGCAGCCACGTGTACAGATAGCCAGTACTGGACGAATGAAATGGGTTCGAAATATCATTCGCTTCCATGGATATGGATATAGTGTGGGTGTATGGGGTATCGTATCGGAAAGCGATAGTTCAGAGCTCAGGAGGTCGTTGAATAAGTGATGGTACAATATTTTTAAAACGCCTATAATTCGCACGAGCTGGCAGCACAGGGGTGGGGGGTGGGTGAGCTCTTCCGTTCACCCTCGATCCTGAAATGGACCAGTATTTATCGGCCCGCAGAGTATAAACGGGCGCCATCGGGATCGAGAGAGAGAGAGAGAGAGAAAGAGAGAGAGAGAGAGAGAGGGGCAAGATCATTTATGAGCGAAGCGCCGAGTCGCCCAAGCTATACCGTGAAAAAGAAAGAAGGGTTCCAAAAAAAAAAACGTGAAACGAGATCGAAACGAGAGAGCGGGAGATGGAAGATGAGAGACGACGGATGAGTACGAGTCTCTCGTGTGTTTTCCCCGTCAGTTTGTTTTTTTTTTCCTTTTTACTTTCCTTTTTTTTCGTACTCTACAATCGGGACAACAGCGGGTCGAGCACCATCGAATTATTACGGCCATTTACCGACCCTGCCTACTGTTTTAATAATGACGTCCGAATGGAGACGATCCATACAGTATGCTTGAAAGTATATAAGACTTTTGCCAGGGGGCCACACGAGCTAACCACCCTTAGCTTCGGAGCTCTTGAGTCCCTTGAGTCTATAGTCCAGTAAAAGTAGATATTTTTTTTCACGAAAAATTCCGCGAGTACGTTTTTTTTTCGTAAGTTGTTTTTTATACTCTTTCGAAAAGTATGAAATCAAATTCTTGGGCTTGGGGAGGGTGTTAATTAACGCTGACATTTTGAAATTTGCGTTTGGGTCCATACCTCGCGAACGGCTCGTCCTGTGAAAAAATTGCTTACATCATTTATGCAGAAAATAATGTTCTCGATTTTCTTTATTGGAAACTTTTTCCTGTCAAATTAATATTGAAGAAGTTATATCCAGAATAATAAAAAAAAA
>OZ010720.1:22382904-22451226 GCA_963932345.1 Ophion ventricosus
ATTTTCCATTGGATATGATGGTAGAAAAGAAATGGGGAGAGAAGGACGTCCGGTGAGTGGGAATGACGATGGAGTTCTGTTCCGACAAAAGACACAGAGTGGAAAAGAGAGAAAGAGAGATCGGTGAAACACAGAGAGCGCAGACGAGTCATATACTGAAGTCAGAGAACCAGAGGACAAACACATGTTGCACACTTGGTCCGTTCGCATTGCTCGGAGACGCAAAGCTGCGGAGTATCCCCAGCAGAACAACATGGAGCGCACATAGGCTAGGGGGCTTCCAGAGCAAGAGAGCGGGAGAGAGAGAGAGAGAGAGAGGGAGAGACAGAGAGAGAGAGAGAGAGAGAGAGAGAGAGAGAGAGAGAGAGAGAGAGAGAGAGATGGAGAGTTGGAGCCTACCCCTTTGGTTGGACAGTTGGATAGTTGGAGAGATGAACAGTTAGATAGTTGGAGAGTTGGAGCCTACCCCTTTGGCTGGACACTTGGACAGTTCGACAGCCGGAGACTTGAAGAGCTAGAGAGTTGGAGCTTACCCCTTTAGTTGGAGAGTTGGAGAGTTGGAGAGTTGGAGCCTACCCCTTTGGTTGGAGAGTTGGACAGTTGGACAGTTGGAGCCTACCCCTTTAGTTGGAGAGTTGGACAGTTGGACAGTTCAAGAGTTGGAGATTTGTAGCCTACCCCTTTAGTTGGAGAGTTGGAGAGTTGGAGCCTACCCCTTTAGTTGGAGAGTTGGAGCTTACCCCTTTGGTTGAAGAGTTGGACAGTTGGAGAGTTAGAGCCTACCCCTTTAGTTGGAGAGTTGGACAGTTGGACAGTTCAAGAGTTCGAGATTTGTAGCCTACCCCTTTGGGTGGAGAGTTGGAGAGTTGGAGCCTACCCCTTTGGTTGGAGAGTTGGACAGTTGGACAGCTGGAGAGTTGGAAAGTTGGAGAGTTGCAGAGTTGGAGCGTACCCCTTTGGTTGCAGAATTTGAGAGTTGCACAGTTAGACAGTTGGACAGTTGGACTATTAGAGAGTTGGATAGATAGAGAGCGAGAGAGAGAGAGAGAGAGAGAGAGAGAGAGAGAGAGAGAGAGAGAGAGAGAGAGAGAGAGAGAGAGAGAGCGGGGCGGTAAAAGGACGAAGAGGACGAGAAAGAGATCCACAGAAGGAAAAAGTGGGTGGAAAAGAGAGAAAGGGAAAGAAACAGAGAGACAAATACTGTCAGAGATACACAGTAGGAGGGTAAGAGAGAGAGAGAGAGAGAGAGAGAGAGAGAGAGAGTTTCGTAAGGGGTCTCTGAAGCGCGGCAAAGTACAACGACGCAACGTAAGACTAACAACACAATGGAAGCAACAGCTGCATGATAGATGGTCCCGCGACCGACCGAACGACCGGCCGAACGCGAGAACGACCGATTCCTCAGGCCGCTCTTTCTTTCACTCCACAATCTTGTATATCTCTCTGTCTCTGTCTGTCTCTCTCTCTCTCTCTCTCTCTCTCTCTCTCTCTCTCTCTCTCTCTCTCTCTCTCTCTCTCTCTCTCTCTCTCTCTCTCTCTCTCTCTCACACACACTCCGCCGATTCCCTTCTCGACTCTCTCACTCTTTCCAGTCAGCAAAGAGAAGCACAATCTTCGCACAGCCTCGTCTGCTTCACTTCTTGTCCGTTTGTCTCGTTCTCTCGCCGCGAAAACGCTTCTCGCGGCCCGACAAGACAGAGAGATAGAAAGAGAAAGAGAGAGAGAGAGAGAGAGAGATAGAGAGAGAGGGAGAGAGAGAGATTATGTATGTGTGTCCGGGACTTCTTTTAGTACAGCCGCTTTCGCACGCGGACCGGTCGTTATCGTCGCATTTATTCGCGGAAGCGACGAAGAAGGAGCTCCGCCGTTGCTGCCACTTTTACCGGGGCGACGATCCCTTCGCGTACCGTTTGCTCTTTCTCTCAAACCACCCCCCCCCCCCCACCCGAAACCCACCTCATCATGTCGGCATTCGCCGATAAATTATTTGTATTCTCGGTGAAAACGCGCGAAATGACAGAGAGATAGAGAGAGAGAGAGAGAGAGAGAGAGAGAGAGAGAGGAGGGGGTTGAAATTTATTCGCGATATGAGAGACCGAAGAAAAAGCGTTTGGTACTAAAAATTTTTCCATTCCCATAAATTATATCACGCGTGTACTTCACTTTGTTTCACTAATGGACAAACGTCTGGAATTTTGGCGCTCGGTCCCTCCGAGAAAAAAAAATTAAAAAAAAAACATTGTCCCCGAAACGATTTTTGGTTTAAGATGCGGCGCCTTTCCCGTAATCGTTCATAACTGGAGCCGTGCCAGATATGACATTAATCTCGTCCGTATACTGTTCGAGAAGGGCAGGGGCGGGGGTCGAGGGGGGGGGGGGGGTTAGGAGGTTTGGTAGATCTGAAAATACTTCGGCACGGGAGATTTGACATCGTCGGGCAAGTGGAGGCGGAGAGAGAGAGACTGAAGAAAATGAATTAAAAAAAAAATGAATTAAAAACGAAACGTTCAAAGGGGATCCCACGACACGAGGAGTCGACGAGAAGAAGAATAATACAAGAGGAAGAGGGATATAAAGAATCGGTGATGCCACCGACCTTCGAGGCTGCCGAGATGGAATATATATTGTACGCACCTCCTGTGGACCTTTATTCAACCGCCAGAGCGAGGAAGACAGAGTCAGAGAGAGAGAGAGAGCGAGAGAGCGAGAGAGAGAGAGAGAGAGAGAGAGAGAGAGAGAGAGAGAGAGAGAGGAGGAGGAAGAGAGCGCACAATTCCCTTCCACCATTGTTAGCCGTTTTATTCGTACGAATCCAATGGTCATAATCGCTTAACGCTTACATTCAAAGCAACACTATACACGGCTCGTACAGCATCTTTAGGACAAGCGAGCAAGCCAGCATCAAGGCATCAGTCCGCATTGTGAGCTCCTGAAAATGGTCTTGGGTTCTTGGATCGCGTCGAGAGATCAGAGAACGCGCGCTCACACACATACGGTAAGTCCCTCCAACTCATGCGTGAACGCGCGCGCAAGTTCCGACAATGAGCTTATACGAGAGATCCGAAAAGATCGGGGGATCCGATCGTTCGCGTGGGAGAGAGTGAGGACGACGAAGGTGAAACAGAGGCAACGCTGACTCGACTACGAGGCAGAGCAATCCTGATGTTTTCCTTGATCCGTCCCCTTTCCCGGTTTCTCGCATTCTTCTTGTATCTTTCTTCATCTCCTCAGGACAATCCCGTTGAAGACACGCGGGTGAAATTCCAAGACGAAAAATTTTCGAATTCCACGTGACAAATCAATTCCACCTGTTAAGTGCCACATACTTCAACCTGAGTCGTGGCTCACGGTTAATGGTATCTCTTATTGGGACGAAGTCCGTGACGTCTCGATCAAGAAGGACCTGGTTGGAGATGAATCCAGATATATTATTTTTTTTTTTATCAAATCCAAACCTAGATCTGTTGATCCAAACAAACTCGTATCTATTTACCCATATGAACCTAAATATATTAAGCCGAATAAATCTGGATATATAAACCCAAACTAACCCAGATTTATTAATCCAAACGGATCTAGATCTATTGACTCGAACGAGCAAACTCTATTAACCCAAAGAAACCCAGATCTATCAACCTGAACAAACTCAGATCTATTAACTCAAGCAAATCCAGATCTATTGAACCAATCGGACCCAGATATAAAGGGTGGCTCAAAATGACCTGACATTTTAAATTACGCGCCATTTTTTTTTGTGGTGAATATGGAGTACTAATCTTTGACAACTGGCATCAGGAAGTATTAAGGTTTAGTCATGAAGAATTACAGGATCGAGCAACGCATAGAAAATGTGCAAATGCAGGCGAAACAATGCAGTTATTGCAGACGAAGTTTCATGGTCGTGCTATCTCGCGCCGCGGCAATGTGAATTGGCCACCAAGATCGGGCAATTTGACGCCCATTGGACTTCTTTCTTTGGGTTTTTTTTTCTAAAAGAAAAAGTGTATGCCGATGGTCCACAGACCATTCCGGAGCTCAAAGAAGCAATTGGACGCACCATTAATGAAATTAGTCCGCAATTTTTCGGATATTGTGTTCCACACGTAACCTCCATGTTTGTACCTTATATTAAAATAAATTATTCGTACTTTTCACATAAATAATACGGTTCATTGAGGCCTCAGGCCACTCTAGAGGCCAAAAAGGGCATATTTTGTGATTTTTTTTTCAGCAAACCCATAAAATAAATCGGAATTACAAAATAGGTGTTTTATTATACACGTAATTGACTATACAGTATTATTTTTTCACAGCAATACATGTTAAAATGGCGACTGTGCAGCATTTTTCCAATGACGCCTTTATTTCTGGAAGGTCAACGGCCGGACCAACAGCTCCTATAATTTTTGAGTTATGATGAGACACTAAAGTTTTTTCGATTATATATAAGAATAGCTATAGAAGTACATAGGATTTTTTTGATATATTGTTTTTTATCAAAATGGCGCATTTCTAAAACAAAAAGTATAACATGCCATGAGAAAATCATCAGAAAATTGTTTATAAAAAAGGAACTATGCAATATAATTTAAAAAATCTTACGTAGTGCCTCAGTAAATGTAATTCTAAATATACAGTTGAAATTTCAAGTGAATCGGTTGAAATTTGTTTGAGTTGTGAGTCCAGCCGACTTGAAAAATCTAGTTTTGAGATAAACGCGTTTAAAGTTAGTAGAAAGTTACGACACGAATCAAGAGGGGTTGCGCTAGAATTCGAAATTCGAGTACTCAGAGATTTTTCACACCCATAATCTTTTGGAATATAATTCTATAGGTACTAAGGTACATTTTTTAACAAACAAAAAAATCGATTTTTGGAAAATCCTAGAGTGGTCTAAGACCTTGATAAATTAAAATATCAGGTAATTTTGAGAGACCCCGTATTAACCCAAACAAACAATATCTATTAACAGAAACAAACCCATATCTATAAACCCTAACTCAGACTATTCTTGATCGATGCGTTACATAGTTAATAGATCGGATATTAAGTCAAACAAACGCAGATTTATCACGCTTCATCAACGCGTTACGTAATCAATAGATCTACTATTAATCCAAACAAACCGAGATCTCTTCACCCAAATAAACAAAATATATTAACCCAAACAAACAAAACCCATTCAGCTGAACAAACCGATATATATTGATCCAAACAAAACCAGATCAATTAACCCAAACAAACAAAACCTATTAAACCGAACAAACCCAGTAATATTAACCCAAACAAAGCCCGATCTAGGATTCTTGATCAACGCGTTACATCGTGGACGAATCATTCCCTCCAACTCCACAAGCAATCATCTGTACCTACGCTACGGATTGCTCGCATCTAAATTTGAGCCTTCCCTCAAATCGCAGTCCAATACTCTGCGGCTAAGAGGATTGCATGGTTGGACACTTTCGTTGATCAGATCTGCCTGTGGAGGTGTGATTAGGTTCTGTTTTAGGATTTCGTCAGGTGGCAATTATATCGTCCGGTAGACAGCAGCGCGACAGATGTATTGAAAATCTCATGAATAATTCATTATTTTCATAATCGATCATCTGATTCGATGAACATGATCATTTCAATTATACTTCATTGTCATTAAAAATAAATTCATCTTTCAGAAAAGTGAACCAGGACATTCCGGCGGTCGGTTGAAGCATTCGACAGGCTGTTTAAAACAGTTGTGAATCGCCAGATTACCGATTAGCGGTCAATGACCGATAACGCTTGATTGGCCTGTACGCGTATCGTCGTACACAAGGTTCCTTTGTACGAAAGCTCTTGTTAGACGCTCGCTCGTAATCTGCATGTGAATTTCAGCTTATTCACAATAGGCTTAAGTTGGGCAGGGGGGGGAGGGGCACTCTTGTACATGGTGACCAATCTAGCGCTTCTCTATGGGCGCCCCCTGACGAAAGTACGGTTTGGTCGGGTAGCCGGAACTCTCATCGTCTTGATAAAAGTTAGCGGTATTGCTCGTTGTGTCTGTCTTCGTTCCGGCGATCTCTTTGTGAATGCTCAAAGAGCGCAATTTCCATAGTCATCCCGGGATACAACAATGCCCAGTCTCCAACGGCACTGGTTGATATCCAAGGTTGCGCGAATGATTTCTATGTCGGGTGATAAGCGAACGCGACTTCCATTGGATTGAGCCAGATGTCTTTCAATGACCATCCGGTGGACGGTACTGCTTCTTTTTTCATTGTCGTATGAACGAACAGAAGAAACACATTCGATTCGATCGACGAAAGACAAATTGTTGACGAATATTCAATACGGAGAAGCATTGCGTTTTTTGTGTAGAACGTGCTCGAGCAATTCCTGATTTTTTAAATTAACTTTTGATTGGATTTTGATTGTTTGATTTTTTTGGTTAGGTTTTTGATTAACTTTTGAGCAGATTTTGATTTTTTTGGTTAGGTTTTTGATTAACTGTCTCGTTAAAACACGCGAATGACAAATTAATGAACAATCAATTGAGAGATTCGTAGCAGGGTATCGTTTTCAATGAGAACGCGGTATTATAGTATTACTGGATTGACCGTCGAGAAAAAAGTTAATCCAAAATAGGCTAATCGTACATTTACAAGTCTAGATCACGTCGTACATGTTTATGCCTTGCAGACAGCTAATTAAATAATAAATTAACACTTAGAAATGTTAATTTTTCCATTTTTAATAATAATTGAAGTCAAATTCGTCGATATTGGCGTGTGCTTGATTGAGGTTTTGTCAGTGAATGTACATCTGTTTCAAATGTTCAACAAAAAATTTCTCAATTTTTAAATTCAATTATTGCGGTCAAATCATATTATCAATAATTACTCAAAAACTCAATATATATTGAGTTTTCCAATGATTGCTATTCATTTATCCTTAAAAAAGGCGATACTCCTCATCACTTTAATTCATTTATCGACAATTACTCAGTCGATTGATTTGAAACTTTGCATAATCAATCGATTGATCCCATATCTTGATGATATAATATTTTTTCAAATTTACGGCGATGTAGTTCCATTCGTTTTGCAACCATTAAGGGGAAAAAACCCTTTATCATGTTTAAAAAATCGTTTTTTTTTTTCACATTTTTCGAAATTATAATATATTGAGAGTATACTGGAAAATCGAAAAATCGAAATATGAAATATTTACAAAGGTTTCTCACTATAATATTATCGGAAGGATAATACCTCAAGTTTTAAGGTTATCGCGTAAATAAATTACTTTTTTGGGGTAAAAATTGCCGAAAAAATGGTCAAAAATATGAAAATCTGATTAAAAAGCCTACCTGTTATTAATTTTATACTTTTCTATATTTTTATAGGTACAGTAGGTAAAAAAAGTATTTCTACACCGCATGTTTTTCAAACTGTCCTACGAAAAAAAATAACCTTTAGCATTTTATTTTTTTTTCGAAAATTTTTGTAGAAAATTTTATTTTTCTTCGAAAAAAAAAATGCTAAAGTATTTTTTTTTTTTCGCGGGATAATTTGATAAACACGCAGTGTACAAATACTTTTTTCACTCACCGTACATCCTTCCCCAACACATGTTAATAATCGAAAAATATTTTCGTTTTCTGTTTCGAATAAAATGAAAAAAATCAAACAAATAGAGCACTTTTCGATATCACGCAAAAGACGCCTGAAGGAATTATTACGCCTTATAACGCTGCCATTTTGTTAAAAAAAATTAACACTTAAAAGTTGTAATAAGATAATGTCAAAATTTTGAAATAATGCGATTATTTTATCACCTTTAAAAAAATCATGAAAAATTGGTCATTTTCGGGCGTCTAAAGGGTTGAAGCCCCCCCCCCAACATCCGCAGAAACTGTTTTCCCATAAGCGACCGTGTTAAATTCATACGCCTTATAACTACTAAATTAATTAGTGACTAATTCTAAAATAATTAATGTATTATTATTCTATCAAGAACTAGCATTCCTGAAATTTTCAAAAATTTTGGCGATTTTTTAAATATCCATCCAGTAATACCTTAATCGCGTTCATTACACCGGAGGGTAACGAGTCGCAATCGTATCTGGGTTAGCTGCGGGGGCCAATTGGTTGTTCTTCGCAAACAAGGCGAACACAGACTCGCGAAGAATGTGCTCACTGTGGTGTGTTCTTTTTTTCCTGTTACCTCGAAACTCATCGGGGACGTGTGTCGAAAATTCATTAAGCAGCCAACATCCACGGCGTCTCTGTCTTATTGTAACAATAAAACCGTTCGACGAGGTTTCCTGCTGAAATTAGGATTGTGGCTGGAGTGAACTGGCGACTGTGTCACTTTACAATGTGTAACGAGAGTCTACGTGAAAACGTTGCGCGGCTTCGGAACGGTTTTGTTTACGCTGAGCAAACATATATTGCTAACCATTACTCATGATTCGATGATTATCATTCTAGCGCATTAATTCCCAACCGGTGGTCCGCGAAAGCTGAACATATGGTCCGCGAAACGTTCAATGTGAAAGTAAAAAAATAATGTTTGACATTTATGGCGTAAATGTTGAAGACTTTGACGAGGTTGCACAGAGGAAGAGCTCATTGAATGGCAAAATGATAGAAACTGCAAAGACGCGTTTTATTCTCTTGCCCTTGAAGAGATTTGTTGTAAAGAAGCAATTTCATATACTATTTGGATGTTGAATAAGTTCTTGCTGCTTTCTCTTGCAAATTAATGGCTTATTTTAAAAAATGAGTAAAAACATGTCACTGGAAGCATCGTCCATTGCTAGCCTCTACTTTTTTCCATCTTTCTGACAAAATTTTAATTCCATGTCGGAAAAAAACGATACGTCTTTTGAGGCTATCCAAGAGTCAAGCCATTTTTTTGGCATCCTCATAAGAATGGAAGTGCTGCTCAGTCAGGCCATGTGCCATCGATCGGAACAAGTCATAATTGGAAGGTGCAATGTCTGGTGAATACGGCGGGTGGGCAAGGACTTCCCACTTAAGCGTTTCCAAATAGGTTTTCACCGGTTTTGCAACATGTGGCCGAACGTTGTCATGCTGCAAAGTCACTTTGTCGTTTCTTTGCTCGTATAGCGGTCGTTTTTGCTTCAATGCTCGGCTCAAACAAGCATCAATTGTAGTCGATAGCGATTTCTCGTGATGGTTTCATTCGGTTTGAGCAGCTCATAATAATCTACACCCAGATGATCCCACCAAATGCAGAGCAGAAGCTTGGAACTATGGATATTCGGCTTTGTCGACGATGTTGATGCATGGCCGGGCTTACCCCACGATTTTCTACGCTTAGGCTTATCGTAGTGGATCCATTTTTCATAGCCACTCACGATACGATGCAAAAAACCTTTGCTTTTCTGCCGTTGAAGTAGCTGTAGACACGTGAAAAGACGCTGTTCGACGTCTCTCGGCTTCAACTCGTACAGCACCCAATGCCCTTGCTTTTGAATCATTTCTAATGCTTTCAAACGTTTCTAAACTGTTGTGTGTTCAACTCCTAACGATTCTGCAAGTTCAGCTAGCGTCTGACACGAGTCTTCATGAAGTAATGCCTCCAATTCTTCGTCTTCAAACTTTTTCGGTGCGCCAGAGCGTTCTTTATCGTCAAAATCAAAATCATTATTTTTGAAGCGTCTAAACCAATCTCTGCATGTTCTTTCCGACAGAGCATGCTCGCCGTAAGTCTCAACAAGAATTCTGTGTGCTGCAGTTTTTTTTTTAAATAAAGTAGTGCAGTCAAATTCCCCACAAATACACTTTTTTTTACATGAAATTGGCCACGTTCAACACTATGGAAAAAATTTGCTTACGTTGTTACGTACACCTTTTTTGCACCCCAATGGCTAAACGTGCCAAGAGTGAAAAGACAGAGTGGAGATCACGAAAAACAAATATTTTGCAATTGTGGACTGAACACGAGGACGGAGATAAGAGAGAGAGAGAGAGAGAGAGAGAGAGAGAGAGAGAGAGAGAGAGAGAGAGAGAGACCGATTGATTGATTAATTGGAGAGTTCGAAAGAGCGAGGAATCGAGAAGGGTTAACTATAAAGGGCCCTGGGAACGTTCCTGAAAAACAGAAAGAACGACAAAGATTTGCTCTGAGCTCGCCGATTTGCAAACAACTCATTCTCAAAGTATCGCAAGCCGAATGGCTCGTTGCGGTAGCGGTTCTGGTCCTCGATGATGATGGGGGTGGACCAACGGATCACGGGGCTAAAGGGCGAGATCGGGCATGAGAAAGTGGACTGGGGAAAGCTCCAAAGGGATGTATTGCCGGGCAAAGTGGCATAGGGGGAAAGAGAGGGAGAGAAAGAGAATGAAACGGAGAGAGAGAGAGAGAGAAAGAGAGAGAGAGAGAGAGAACTGAGCAGGGAACAGAGAGGTTTTGTTCTCTGGGGAGCAGTCAAAGCGCGTGGCCCTTGCCATGAGGATCTGAGCATCAAACAAGCTGCTGCTTTGCGGCATCCTCGTGGGCGTCCCGACGCCCCACTCTCTTTCTCTCTCTACCTATCTTTCTCTATTACAATCTCGAGACACGCATACTCATCTATTGCCTTATATTCATATAAATATATATACATTTATACACAGAATCAGGGGTGGCAATTTGGACCCATTCAAAATCCGAATCAAGCTCATCTATATACATGTGTAAAAAGAAAACTTCGTCACCACCTACAATTTTGTGGCAAATTAAAAAGCTCGGGAAACACTACCGATCGAACCTTCAGTGAGCTAAGAACAATTTCTTAGCTCACTGAAGGTTCGATCGGTAGTGATTCCTGAGCTTTTCACGCCCACTCGTCGCAATCCTCGTGTAGGCGTGAAAACTTTCTTTTCTCACTGGATCTTTCGATACAATGTCCTCGACAGACTTCTGTCTTATAGTATCTATAACGGTGAAAAAACTTTCAGGAGTAACAGTAGAGTATGCTTTTAATTCGTGGCGTTGAAGTGTGCATCGTTGGAACGCAACGAAAGATAACTTTTCTTTAATTGCATACATTTTTTTTTCGTTAACTTGAGGTTACGAAAATCACTTTAATGATTTTTCGTATCTTAAGGCCTTAGGTCACTCTAAGATTTTTCAAAAATCGATTTTTTTCGTGAAATTATATTCCAAAAGATTATGGGTGTGAAAAATCTGTAAGTACTCGTTGTTCGAATTCTAGCCTAACCCGCTCTTGATTCATGTCGTGACTTTCTACTAACTTTAAACGCGTTTATCTCAAAACTACATTTTTCAAGTCGGCCGGACTCATAACTCAAACAAATTTCAACCGATTCACTTGAAATTTTAACTGTATATTTAGAATTACATTTTCTGAGGCACTACGTAGGATTTTTAAAATTATATTTCATAGTTTCTTTTTTATAAACAATTTTCTGACGATTTTCTCATGGAATTTTATACTTTTTGTTTTAGAAATGCGCTATTTTGACAAGAAAACAATATATCAAAAAAATCCTACGTACTTCTATAGCTATTCTTATATATAATAGAAAACACTTTCGTGTCTCATCATAATTCAAAAATTATAGGAGCTGTTGGTCCGGCCATTGTCCTTCCAAAAATAAAGGCGTCATCGGAAAAATGCTGCGCAGTCGCCATTTTGACATGTATCGCAGTGAAAAAATAATTTTCGTGTACAATAAAACCCCTATTTTGTAATTCTGATTTATTTTATGGTTTCTCTAAAAAAACATCACAAAATATGTCTTTTTTGGCCTCTAGAGTGGCCTAAGGCCTTAAGTAGACACGTACGAGCGCAATAAAAAAAAAAAAAAAAAAACAATTGGATTATAATGAAAGTGAAGAAATTTAAGAAAATAAAAAAGAACTTTCGTTGCATTCCAACGATGCAAACTTCAACGCCGTTTTAATTGTTCGATAAGAACGTGCAGCGAGGTAATATAATTAAATCCCAGTAATTTGAAAGCGTACGCAGCATGAAGTTATATTCATTCGGAAGATATTTCGGTCAGATCAAGCTACTTTTTTTTAGGCTACATCAACGTCATAAGGTATTCTTTTCACGAACCCGAATATTTAACAATTAACTGATTTTCGTCTACAATCAAGTAAAAATATATCCCAATATACTGGTAAAATTTTAAGTCAAATTACCAAACTTTCAACAAAAATTAACGACTTTAAAGGTCGTCTAATTCTGTATGTATGAAGATACCAATCTACTCGGTGGCAAGTTCTTATTTAAAAAAAAAAAAAAAAATCATCGGGGTAATATTCTGTATACAAAAAACTAACCAAAAACTAAAAGTAACGATTTTACAATATTAAATTATGTGCACTGTACCGATCTATATATATATATGGTTGCTCACCCAATAAATTATAGTTAGATTTAATGTAGTATTTTTTACCATCGGCCTTCGTTATAAATACTGCGGCATTTAATTTCATGTTATTATCTATTTATATATATATACATACATATATATATATATATAGGTGCTCTGGATAGATCGGTATCTCCCTACCTCCGATGCCTTCCGGATAAGCTAATGTATAATAATATACATCAGGCTGATGTGCTCGATAGTTTTCAATGTACCTACAGCGATGCTCGGTGGGAAAACACCGTTGCATACTATTGCTGCAAACTCGACGCTACAAGGGGGCAAATACTATTGAGCTTGTCGGCGAGGCACCTCCACTTTTTACCCCATTAAAGCCGATTCACGTGGACAAGAGGAGGCACCGTGAGCCCCAATGGCTCTTTATAAGCCGCGGCCAAACTGTACTCATATATATATATATATATATATATATATATGTGTGTGTGTGTGTGTGTGTGTGTGTGTGTGTGTGTGTGCGCGCGCGCGCGCGCGCGCGTGTGTGTGTGTGTGTGTGTGTGGGTGGGTGTGTGTGTGTGTGTGTATGTGTGTGTGTGTGTGTGTGTGTGTGTGTGTGTGTGTGCGCGTGTGTGTGTGTGCTTATATGCGTTGCGAATGCATGGACAAACGTCGTATTGGAACAACGGCGATGCATACGTAACTCTCACGTCGAACATGTTGAACACGCGTGATTCGCTAATTGACTCCGTGCACGGTGACATGTCGCGTGGCATTTCGAGTGGCCAACGATCTCGCGGCCCTGCTCTCTGAAAAAGGTTGATAAGTGATATATATGAAGGGTGTCTCAAAATGACCTGAAATTTGTATTTATTAATAAAACGTTTCATTTATTTGAAAAGTACGAATATTTTTATTTTAAAATTAGGTACAAACACGGAGATTATGTGTGTAACGCAATATCCGATAAATAACGGCCTCTTTACCTGTTTGCAAACGTTCATTCTTTTGACAAAATTTTCAATAACATTTTGTCATAATTGCGGACTAATTTCGTTAATGGTGCGTCCAATTGCCCATGTACGAACTGCAAACTGGCTTAGTACTGGCACTGTACTGACGCCACAGCTGCCAGAGCTGCCATTTTTTATTAAAAAGCTGTGTTTTCTATCAAAATGACTTCTTATGTAATTTTGGGACACCCTTTATATATATATATATATATATATTAGGTGTAGTAAAAAGAAATCCACTATTTTTGCAATAGATGGCTTTAGTAATCTGTATCTCGCGTTGTATAAGTGCGATCGGATTACGCTAGGTTGCGTTAGAAAGATAAGATTTCGTACTAAAATAAACATCTCAGACAGTTTTGTGATTGCTTGACTCAATATTTTTTGAGCGCGCGTCAAAGATGGCCACCGGCAAAGTGAAAATACGCCATATTTCACAGTTTTTCTTCGATAAGGGCGAAAACGCAAGCCAGACGGCTGAAAATGTGAATAATGTTTATGGTCCTGATACTGTAACAGCCAATCATGCGCAATTTTGGTTTCGTCGATTCCGTTCCGGTAATTTTGATGTCAAAGATGCACCACGCTCCGGAAGGCCAATTGTCGAAAAGGTCGATAAAATAATGGAAATCGTCGAGTCCGACCGTCATGTAAGTTCTGTTTCGATTACCCAGGAGCTAAGCATTGCACAAAAAACCGTTTGGAACCACTTGAATAAGGCTGGATACAAAAAGAAGCTCGATGTATGGGTGCCACACGAGTTAACGCAAAAAAACCTCATGGACCGAAATTCCATCTGCGAATCGCTGCTCAATCGCAACAAATTCGACCCATTTCTGAAGCGGATGGTGACCGGTGATGAAAAGTGAGTCACTTACGACAACGTCAAGCGAAAACGGTCGTGGTCGAATCGCGGTGAGCCGGCGCAAACGGTGGCCAAGCCAGGATTGACGGTCAGGAAGATTTTACTGTGTGTTTGGTGGGATTGGCAGGGAATCATCTACTATGAGCTGCTCCCCTACGGCCAAACTCTTAATTCGGATCTGTACTGTCAACAATTAGAGCGTCTGAAGGAAGCAATCGCCCAGAAGCGGCCAGCTTTGGCCAATAAGAGAGGAATTGTGTTCCATCAGGACAACGCCAGGCCACACACATCGATAGTGACTCGCCAGAAGCTCCGGGAGCTTGGTTGGGAGGTTCTTATGCATCCACCTTATAGTCCGGATCTGGCACCAAGTGATTACCACCTGTTTCTGTCTATGGCGAAAGATTTTGCTGGTGAAAAATTCGCCTCAAGAGAAGCTTGTGAAAATCGACTGTCCCAGTTTTTTGCCAATAGGGACGAGGGTTTCTATGAGAAAGGCATAATGAAATTACCTTCAAAGTGGCAACAAGTTATCGATCAAAACGGTGCATATTAGACCTAAATCGGATCATTCTAACTATGCTAAATAAAGCCTTCACTTTCATGCAAAAATAATGGATTTCTTTTTACTACACCTTATACATATATATATACATAAGTGTAAATGCATACAAACATATTAAAAATAAGAGCAAGCCGATGAGGCGTTTACAGCAGTTCGTACAAAAACAACCTCGCTAAGTAGTTACGTACCGCCTATGACTCCTTTTTAAACTCTCGTACTGTACATCGCAAGGTGTGCAATTCTCAAATTGTATGCTTCAACGAAAAGCCTACAATTTCATGCAAATTTATGTAGAGCGTTGTATAGCGCGTCATTAAGATCGCAGATTGTGGCAGAGCCACGCGCGTGCGTGCACGTTTGCTCCTTGGCCACGCAGTGCCGAAGGTGCGAGTACCGATAGCTCGTAAGCGAAAGAAAAATTTGCAAAGGTGCATCCGTGCACGCAACGGTCCAACTCGTACGAAGCAACGAACGAAATGACAGATTGGCAGGATCAAAAAGATTCGCAACAAAGATTTTTCGTAAGTCTATAAATAAATGGTTGGAAAAGAATTCCGCGTTGCGTTCCAATGAACTTAAACATTTTTTATTATTGTTGCGTAAAAAAACGGTTCCGCAGACGGGAGGACAAGTCTGCGAGAGTCATCGAGACGACATTCGACACGTGGACATCAGACACACTTATACGCGCGCATGAAAAAAAAAAACGATTCATGCCAAAGAGAAACGAGAGTCTCGGATCTCGTGGGGGTGGATATCTCTCTCTCTCTCTCTCTCTCCCCCTCTCTCACTCTCTCTCTCTCTCTCTCTCTCTCTCTCTCTCTATATATATATATATATATATATAAATGTACGACGGGGGTGGCTCGTCGAGTGCGGAGCCCGCGGAATCGTATAGCTCGTAGCGTACGATCGTGAGGATATCCCGCAGGGAGCAGCAATTTATAAATAATTGAGCCGAGTCCGGTGAAAAAAAAGAATGAATTACGCCTCGCTGTACAATATGAGAAGGACTGGACCACGCGATATAAGAAACAGGAGAACCACGGAGCTTCCATCTAAAGCAACGAAGTCCCAGTACACACACATACACCCACACTCGTGTGTAAACTTAAGGGTGCACGGGGTAAAATGGACAGCTTGAAATTCGCCACGAATTTCGTGAAAATTACTTCACGTACACTGACAGAAAAATTCTTCTGATTTTAACTAGACGCGTCTATTGTTTTTTTTTTTTTTTTTTTTTTTGAAATTTGAATTAACTAGATTTTTCGTGTAATCAATCTTTTCCTATTGCATACCATTATTAAAATTATTTATTTTAAATATATTTATTTATTCAAATCAAGATCTATTTGATATCATCTAATAACTAAATATTTTATTTATTTCTAATAAATCTGTGATTTGATTTCATCTGGTAGTATAAAAGAAACAGATGGAAAAATGATACACGATTCAGTCCCTCAAAAATCTCATAGCTTTGTTTTCATTGGAAGACTGTTGTAACATTCTGCAGTTGAAGAAAATGGTTAGTCTTTTTATACATAAATAGTCGCGCCTGTTAAGGCCGTCTTCTAGTCTAGAATTTTGAAAAAATCGATTTTTTTTGCATATTTTCAATGTTTAGTATTTCAAGAATGTACCCTCCAAAGGAAATTTGGAAATTCCAAATATTAACGGACGTCCAGGGGATTACGAGCGGTCCTGAAAGTCACGCGTTCGCTCTCAGACGTGATGAACAGCGGATTCACCGCTCTGAACTCCGAACTTCTCATCATCAAGAAACATCAAAAGACTTCGATTTTGAAGAAGAAGGAGTATTTTATGGACCAGGAATCACCGATTAACGAAATGTAAGTTTATGTACCATTATATGACTTAGACTGCCTGAAACTGTACTCGAATCTTTAAACGCGTTTTTCTCGAAACTGCTTTTTTCGAGACGGTTGACATGATATCTCAAGTTGTAATAAACCGATTTACTTGAAATTTTTTGTGGACCTTCTCTATACACCCCTCTATCACCCCTACCAGATTTATCGCGAAATTTTGTTACTAATTATTTAAAAAAAATCAACAATCGTGAAAAAAAACGGCAAAAAATGACCTTTTTTTTTAAACAGCCGCCATTTTGCGATTTTTTTTTGCCTGAGGTAGGGGCTATAATGACATCCTTACTAATTAAGAATCTATTTTTTTTTTTCAGATGACCAGGAGGGTTGGAATCATGTCAACCAGGAGAGGCCGTTTTTTTTCCACCCCCACTTTACCAGCCTGCATCTACCAGAATTATGGATTTTTTTTTTCGCCAAGTTTTTTATACAATGTCAAAGGGTGGATAAATATGTGGTAAAAAGATAGATACGGAAATATTTTTTGTTTTTTTTTTTAATCGCATGTTGAAAAATCCCCAAATTTTGGCCCTCTAGATTAGAAGACGGCCTTAACCCTACAACTCATGACTGGGATCCTTACGCAGTCTAATTTTTTTTCAAAATATGAGGTATTTGCCGATATTTTTCGATTTTTCACTTTTTAAAGGCATTTTTTACTAATTAAATGTTAATTAAATCAAATGTCGTGCACACCATTTACTTCCTTATAAAAAAAAAACGAAAATCATGTATGATAAAGTCCATTTATCTCCGTAAAACCAGTTTTATGATGAAGAAAAGTGTGGGGTGCATATACACCCCAGTCATGCGTTTGAAGATTAAAAAAAAATAAGTCATGAGTTCTAGGGTTAATAAAATGCACGACGATACCTTTCTTTTTTTTCCAAATAACAGCCTTGTTAGTGAAAAAAAAAACGAAAAATAATTTAACTTTTTTTTCACCGCACTTTTATGTCATGAACCCATATTTCTTTCTCGTATTTGTGCGATGTATCGTATTTTATCTTTATTCATTTAATTTTTATATATTTAATATTAAAAAAAACAGCTCGAATAAACAAAAAACATTTAACAAATAGAGTCGTAGTAGGCTGCTAGACGAGGAAAAAACCTATGTAATTTAAATAGATCCTATTTGCATTGAATATTTTTTTTCGCATCGTAGATTAATTCGCATTGAAGTTTAATTATTTTTAATTTAATTGATTAAAAATAAACGATCTTTTATCGTACCCGAGAAAAAAAATCCTTAGTTTCCCGATCGATCGAATTGTGAAAAAGGACCGAAAAAAAAATTATCCCTCGTACGAATACTAATTGTCACGGAACTACTAAATTTATTTAGCAACCTTTTTTTTGCCCGAAGCAACTTCATCTGCTCAATCAGCGTTGACGACTGTTTTTTTTTCGCACCCTTCAAATATCTTTCACTATTTATGCAACTCATGCAGAAGCACAAAAATAAAATTTCGAGCCTCGATAAAATTAACTTCGTTACTAGGAAGCTCAAACTCGTTGACAGGAGATATTTCGTGTATTTCGAGTCAACTTTTTATTGTTGTTCCACGGGTTCAGAATCCATATTTTTTGAAAAATAGTATAGATGAAAATATTCATGTGTATATATACAACCATGCACGTAATTGTGTATATATATATATATATATATACATATATGTGAATGAGTAATGCGATCGAGCATAGACAAGAGTTAGGCTGGCAAGCGCACATCAGCATCATCGTAATGAAATATGCCCCCAGCGCGAGGGCAAAGAAACGTCACGCGGGAGCGTAACATAAGCCGCATCAATTTTGCAATTGGAGAATTTTATGTCGCCCCGGACGTCATATATTATGGACGAACGGTTCTTTTTTTTCTCTTCGGTTTCTCGCCGGTGCTCTTTCTACGCCGAAAGCACACGCGCGCGCACACAAATACATATATATATATACGTGTAGGTTCTCTCATTTCAAATTTCTCTGAGATTTCGATTATATATATATATATATATACATATACAGTGGGTAAAAAATAGTATTTGCGCACCTCATGTTTTTCAAATTATCCTGCGAAAAAAAATAAAATGCTTTAGCATTTTATTTTTTTTCGATAATTTTTTTTCGAACATTATATTTTACTTAAGGGGCCAGTCCACTTTGAAAATTTCAAAAAAAACGATTTTTTTTCACTGTTTTCGAAAGTACATACATTCAGAAATATTCTGTCAATATTGTGTCAATATTGCCGATTGAGTTTAGGTAAGAGTTTTTCATAGTATAAACTTCAAACGCGTTTTTCTCGAAACAACGTTTTAAAAATCTAGCTCCATCGTATCTCTAAAACTAATAAACCGATTCTCTTGAAATTTGAACCACATATTGTAAACATGATTCGCAACAAGATGACCCTCGATGGTTTTAAAATTTTGATGTTTACTCTTTTTTTTGCGCAAAACTGCGAAAAAAACGCGTTTTTTTTTACTTTTTTTCGTTTTTCATCTGCCATTTTTTTTATTTTTTGATAAAACTTTATATCCGAGGATCATTTTGTAGCTGGTGTCATACTGAATCTAATGGACTTTGATTTTTTTTATTCCGACAAGCCGTTGTCGAGTTGTGATGGAGCTAGCTAGCCCACCTATTTTCGAGGCGTAACGTTAAACTATAGTTTTTGTACTTAAAAATTAATAAAAATGAATTAAACATTTTTTTAAATGTATTTCAAGACTTTATTTATCAAGCCCAACAACTTTTATATTCATATCTTTTATAAAATCCTCAAAAAAAAATCGCGAAAATAGCCTTTTTTTCGTGGCTCCAAAGTGGACTGGCCCCTTAAAAAAAATGCTAAAGAATTTTTTTTTCAAGGATAATTTGCAAAACACGAGTCGTGCAAATACTTTTTTTACCCACTGTATATATATATATATATGTACAAGTACAGAACGGTGATTTTGGAGAATTTCGACATTCAGGATTGTCCTCAGAGTAGTCAAACTAAGCCTCAATGTCTTCAGAGTCGCCTTTACACAAACGTTGTTATATTTACACAAGGATTCGTTCTTCTTTTTCCAATTAAGCAGCGTCCTCAAAACAGCCAGATATATTGATAGTCAGCACTATATTTATATATTTATATATAACGATTTCTAAATATTCCTCTCCGAATCCTCTACACAGACGGAACAATTCTTTTGATATTAACTAGATGCGTCTATTTGATTTTTTTTTTCAATTTGAATTAACTAGATTTTTCGTGAAATGAAACTCTTCCTATTGCATTCCATTATTAAAATGATTCATTTTAAATATATTTATTTATTCACATCAAGATTCATTTAATACCGTCTAATAACTAAATAATTTATTTATTCATAATAAATTTGTGATTTGGTTTCTTCCATTGGAAGACTGTTGTAATATTCTGCAGTTGAGGAAAAGGGTTAGTCTTTCTATACATAAATAGTCGCGCCTGTTAATAAAAGGCACGACAATACCTTTCTTTTTTTCCAAATAACAGACTTGTTAGTGAAAAAAAAAGAAAAATAATTTAATTTTGTTTACCGCACTTTTATGTCATGAACCTATATTCCTTTTTCGTATTCATGCGATATATCGTGTTTTATCTTTATTTATTCAATTTGAATGTAATTTTTATTTATTTAATTTGAATATATATAATATTTTAAAAGAGTAGCCTGAACAAAATAAATTATTTGAAACAAATAGGGATTCGTAGCAGGCTGTGAGACAAGAAAAAAACCATTTGATATAAATAGATCCTATTTAAATTAAATATATTTTTTTTTTTGGCAGTGTAAAAACCTCTAATAAACCCGTATACATGTGTTTGTATATATATCATGCGTATAGATGTTGCTCGAAAAGCGATTTTTCGCCCTTGAGGTCTTCGGTACGCCCACCGCTCGTCCCAGGTCCGAATAAAGAAGAATGCCACGCGCTTTTCTCATGGATAGAGAGATGATCGACATTCGTGGCGGACTAGCCGAACATTTCATTTTTTCACACCTGCTTCGAACATCATTTTCTCTCTCTCTCTCTCTCTCTCTCTCTCTCTCTCTGTCTCTCTCTCTCTCTCTCTCTCTCTCTCTCTCTCTCTCTCTCTCTCTCTCTCTCTCTCTACTCTCATCTCTCTCTCTCTCTCTCTCTCTCACTCTCTCTCTCTCTCTATCTCTCTTGTGGGTGTCACAATCGCGAGTTAGCAGCGCGTGAAGACTTGGCTGAAAACGGAAGCGATCAATTCGCACATGGTTCTGTTTGCAATTGTTACCTGTTATATTCGACGTGTATATACGGAGCTTCGGTTACGAGACTCCACGTTGTATTATGTAATTCCTATTATATATCGAGCGAGAAGGGGAGGGGAGAGGAGAGGAGAGAGGAGAGCGGAGAGAGAGGAGAGAGGAGAAGAGGAGAGAGGAGAGAGGGAGAGAGGAGAGAGGAGAGAGGAGAGAGGAGAGAGAGGAGAGAGGAGAGCGGAGAGAGGAGAGAGAGAGAGAGAGAATGTTGCGAGAGAATGTTGCGAGGCTAAGCTGTGTGAGATGAAATTATGCCGCCTGAGAATGGAGAAAAATCTGGTACGAAAAGCAAACGTCTCAATCGACCGCGGCATGTAATGGTTGAATCGCACTTGAATCAATTTACCGCGCAAAGAATAAAGCCAACAGCGGCATCTGATAATCTATACATATTAAACAGTTCCGTGACTGACTGACTGAATGACTGAATGACTGACTAAGTGAAATATAGACAACGCACAGTCTAAACTAATGAAGATAGAAGCATGAAATTCCGAAGATTTGTTCGTTGGAAGGTGTAGAGGTGCACTAAGAAAGGATTTTTCGAAAATCAAAAAGGATGAAATGGGTTGTAAAATTTTGTATGGAAAATTGTATCCCTTGCGCTAATCCACTTGAAAATTGGTACAAATATTCTTCAAACGAAATAATGAAACGTATATTAATTTTTTTTTCAAACAACCCCTAATAAGGCGTGCTGAAAAAATAACTGGTGATGATGTATCTATGGGCAAAATTCCACGTGGGTGGAAACTAGTTCGCTATAAAATTACATCGAATCATTGAAAAAACGAAAAAAAACACCCCCGCCAATATATTTTTTTCCAAATGAGCGGATTTTTGTTCAAACCTCCGTAATAGTATTATAAAATCGAAAATAGTATAAAATATTTTCGATCATTACGAGCAATCGTTTGAATTGAAATGACATAATAAAGGGTGTCCTAAAATTCACGTGAGATTTGAACTTTGCGCCATTTGTGCGGTAAAGTGTTGCCAGCGAAAAAAAAGACAGCGTGACAGCTGACATTTCTGGGTTATTAAAAATGGAGCGCTAGACGAAAGAACAACGCGTTTTCATTGTTGAGCAATATTTTTAAAATAATGAAGCTTTGGCAGCTACAGTTCGCAATTTTCGTACAAAATATGGTCGGAATAGTGATTTAACTTCATCAACTGTGAAGAGATTAATTGAAAAATTCAGGTAGACTGGATCAATTAGTGATCTTAGACACTCTGGCCGTTCTTCGACAAGTCGTTCAACACAAAACATCGAAGCAGTTCGTGAGAGTGTTGCTGAGAGTCCAGGAACATCAATTCGGCACGGTCGTCAAGAATTGGACATTTCGAGAAGCTCTCTACAGGGTATTCTCACGAAAGATTTGCATCTTCATGCTTACAAAGTTCAATTGACTCAAGAACTGAAGCCTACCGACCACGCACAGCGAAGAGAGTTCGTTTAATGGATTAAGGAACGACAACAAGTGGATGCTGATTTTTCGAACAAAATCATCGTTCAGCGATGAGGCTCATTTTCATCTTGATGGCTTCGTTAATCGACGAAATTGTCGCATTTGAGGATTCAAAATATCCGCGAGTGATTGATGAGAAACAAATGCACAATTTTTAATTGAAAACCAGTGTTTTCTTTCAAAATAACTTCTTGCGTGAATTTTAGGACACCGGTTAGAAGGGAGATTTTAAACCGATTGTGGAATTTGCCGAAACGTTGAGTCAGGAGAGGTCCAATACGAGGACGTTCCTCGGCATCGGGGGTCTTCAAAATCACCGCCACCGCCCCCGCAACAATACATATATAGACAAGAGATTTCGAATAACGAGCATCAAAATAAGGAGAAATGCAAAACGCTCGCTCTTTCGGAAATAAGCATTCGCGTTGCACGTTCGAGTGCGAAATTAGGAATACAAACAGGCCGCGAGGGTTGAGGGACCAGGAGGAAGGAGGGCAGATCAGGGGTGCAGCGTATAGCAAAAGAGAGAGAGAGAGAGAGAGATAGAGAGAGAGATAGAGAGAGAGAGAGAGAGAGAGAGAGAGAGAGAGAGAGAGAGAGTTAGAGGAAAAGCAAGAGAAAGAGAGACGAAGCTTGAGAGCTTTGCATGAGCCCATCAACGAGACCGAGAGAGCGCTTTCTCGCTCACGATAAGAGATAAAAGGAAGACTAATACACTGGGCGTACGAGCGCGGTGTATGTGCGCGCGCGCGCGAGCGCTTTTGCTCTGCTCCTCGCTCGTTCGCCCACTTCAGAGGATAAACTTTGTGAAGCATTTGGCTTTCACGCAAACATCATTTTAATCCCCGGACGACCGAGAGAAGAGAAACTCTCCTCTTGGCTCTTGTTGGTCCGGGCGGGAGGGGCGGTGGGAGATTGGCGAAAAGAGAACGATGATGCTGCGAGTGTATGGTAACCTTCATATATATACGTGGGTACTGAATTCTCCAGGACAACTGTGGGAGGGTTGCTTGTACGTATAGTTGTATAACGGAGGACGAAACATCGGTGACGCGGATTGGGGATGGAGGGCGAGAAGGAGAAAGAACGGGGGATGCAAGGGGGTTGAGGAAGGACGAGCGGTTGGGGGGGGGGGGGGGGGGTCGCGTAGGAAAACCTGGTGTGAGAGGGTAGTGAGCTCCACTGAGGCGAGTAATCAGAGAGACATTATTTCTCTTTGAGCAGGGCCCAACGACCGCGCCCGCGTGGAACTCGTGTTTTAATACCAAGGAAAATCGTGGGTGGTGTGTAAGCTTCTCATGCAGTTTGAATTCTCAAATATTTTCTCTCTCTCTCTCTCTCTCTCTCTGTCTGTCTGTCTGTCTGTCTGTCTGTCTCTCTCTCTCTCTCTCTCTCTCTCTCTCTCTCTCTCTCTCTCTCTCTCTCACTCACTCTCTCTCTGTCTCTTCCATTTTATTATCTTTATTATTATTTTCTTAAATAATTCAAACAAAACTTAATGAGCTCTGTGCCATCGGGTACGACGAATTTACCGTTATTATTTTCGTAAATTTGATTGGTGGGTTTTTTTTTTCTTTGCTGACCCTTTTTGCTGATGGAAAATGCCTCTTAAGGGTTTAGGCCACTCGGCAATTTTTGATAAACGATAAAAGACTTTTTTTTTGGATTAGAAGGTGCCTATGGTTCGTAAAAAATTATGTATCTAAGTATTATGGACGGTTAAAATCTCTAACTACCATAAACAGCTGTAATCGATGTGCCTGGAGACGAACGCCCAACCAATCAAGCTTTCTGAAAAATCGCTTTATATCGGAACGCGTTTTTCTCGAAAGCACGTTTTTTTTTTTAACCGGCCGATAACTCGAACGAATCTTCACCAATCGATTCGAAAATTGAACTGTACTATCGAAAATAGATTCTCTACAGAAGTACGTACATTTTTTTTATATTGCATATTTTTTTTGTTATACACAATTATATGATGATTTTTTCATGAAATTTATCATCGTTTTTCTCTAAAATGGGCCATTTTGAAAAAAAATCAATATATAGAAAAAATCCTATGTAGTTATGTATCTGTTCTTATATATAATCGAAAAAGTCTTGGTTTTTTCGTTGTACGTCAAAACGGTAGTACGGAGGCCTTATTTAAGGCATGACTTAATTTGCCTGATCCGGCTGGTGTCTGGCGATAGTCAGGCAACTAGATGTACGTTCTCCTCCAGTTGCCTGATCCGGCTAGATGCAGGCGCTGGTCAAGCAACCGTACTTACGGCTTACTTCAATTTGCCTGATTCGGCTAGCTTCAGGCGATGGTCAAGCAGCCGGACAGAGTAGGCTACCGAACGATGGTAAGTTGACTGCGTAGTTTAGTCCAGTGAATGTGATTCTATCGATGCATATTCAATCAAATCTCTAAGAGAAAGTGTTATTTATTTTCTACATGCATCTACGTGAAAAATGTATTTGATAAATAAAAAATCATATTCAGTTTAAAAAATAAACTATTAGCGTTAATTATAATTTCGTGCCTTTTTCTCTTTTAAATACGCGTGGTATTTTTTGTTTCAGGAATAATTAGGATATCCTAAACAGGGCTCCATTACATCATACTGACTAGGCCATGATTTTTCATTTTGATCAAGCCTTGCTAAATCAAGCTCTGATCAGGCCTTGATTTTTTACCCTGATCAGGCCGAAATCAGGGAAAGTGTCACAAAAATGATCAGGGCTTGATCAAGAATCCTGATCAAGGCCGGAAAAAGAAATCAGGATGCCTGATCAGGCCTTTATTGTAGCCGGAGCAAGATTTCTACTCGGGTCCACAGCTTCCAATCGTTATATATATATATATATATATACGAGAGAATATTTCGTTTCGACGCAAAAATTTGTGCGAAGCTGACATAAATTCCATCGGATCATATTTTTTTTTCCCTTCATATTCTCGCCGTCTCATGGGAGTGGGAGTAATTCATATTTTTAGCGAGAACAACGGTGCGGCGACGGTTCGTTGCCGTTGCCGCTGCGTAGGCCACAAATATTTCAATACTCATATTTCCTTTTTTTTAAATTATTTTCTTTTTTTGTTTTCTTTTTCATACGCGATGTATTTTTACGTGTTACGTTTTCCTTATTCGTTTTTTTTTTCGTTTTTTTTTTTTGCTTTTCTCCTTTCTCGCGGCTGGCGTAGACTTCGCCCCCGCACACACCCCCCGTGTGCGGGGGCGAAGTGTATCATATTTGTTGTGCGTGCATCGTCGTCGCTTTAACGACTCTCTTTTCGTGTGTTTGCGAGATCACAAACGATCTACCGGCGGGAGAGAGGGAGAAAAGTCACGAGAGTGAGCTTCAATGCTGGCCGGATGTCGTATAATGGCGGATGTGCCGACAAAAGAACAATTTTTTTTTGCTTTGCTTTTCTTTCGTTCGGATTTTCACCTCTCTAACGCTCTACATTATTCTTTATCACGTATATATATATATATATATATAGACCGCAAAGTGCAACGCGCGAGTACACCTCTCTCTTGACACTTTGTATTTCATGCACGCTCCCCGAAGCAAGGAATACTCTCGCTCGCCTTCGTTTTCTCCAGCACACCTCTATCCTTCCTCGCCAACCCTCGACCAAGTATCCCGAGCTGCGTTCCTTCTCTTTTTCCCATCGTCATAAACACACTTTTTTCTCTCCTGTTTTTTTTTTTTTTTTTTTTTCATCACCCTGATGTGTCCGCTACCTCACGCGCAGCTAAAGCAGCGAAGCGTACTTTCACTCCGCGCGATCACGCCTCTATTTTGGAAAAAAAAAGAGGCGCCGATTAACGAGACGTACACTGCCAAAAAAAATTAATTTAAATAGGATCTATTTAAATCAAATAGGTTTATTTGTGAAATCAAATAGGCGAAAAATCATCAGGCATTCATCAAAATAGCCATTTGTCAAACTCATCAAAATCGCTGAGTACACTTTGGAAATAGTACATTTGTTGTTTGATTATTTTTTTATATTTTTTTCGACACGATATCTCGTTTCGTTCAATTGGGTGTGATCGTTTAGTGCCTGTCGCACCATATTTGGCCCGTTCGGCTTGGAATGATTTGAGGTCGATTGTCGATTGTCGACTCAAAAGCCGAAATACGTGGTGCGGATTGTCGCAAAAATTTGGATATGTCGAGTAAATCGCTTGTGAAAAGCAACACGGAGAGAATTAAAAGTTAAAAATTACCGTGCAGTAACGGTAACCAGATGACAACCCTGAAACTTTGCTTATTATTACTGAGTAAAACACAGATTTTCAAGAAAATAAAATAAAATTTCTTCTTCAGATAGAAAATTTTACCAGATTTTCTAGTAAATTTTGATGTGTAATAAAATACGCAAAATTTCAATTTTAAAAATATATATCAGCGAAATTTTACTGTGCATTTTATTATTTTATGCCTTTCAAAAATGTCTATAAAAAAGTATCGTCTTTATAACAGTTATTTTAAGATTTATTATAAAATTTAATGAGTGTTATAGGAAAATGTATTGTGCTCTCGGTAAAAATTATCGTGCGCGCTACCCTTCTTGTATAGTAAAATTTTAGCTACGTATTTGAAATTTTCTGTAACGTGAGTTAAAAAAAACCTTGACGCATACGAATTATTATGCTTTTCTCACTTGTCGCCACATTGAAATATATCACGGTAATTTTTACCGTGAAATTCACCACAATAATTACTTTTTAATTCTCTCCGTGAAGCCATGAGATTTTTGAGAGACTGAATCGTGTACTATTTTTCCGTATGTCTCTTTTGTCTTATATTGCCAGACGAAACCAAATCACAGATTTATTAGGAATAAATAAATATTTCATTATTAGACCATATAAAATAAATCTTGATTTGAATAAATACATATATTTAAAATAAATAATTTTAACAATGGAATGCAATAGGAAACATTTGATTTCGCGAAAAATATAGTTAATTCAAATTTAAAAAAATCATACGCATCTAGTTAATATCAATAGTACATTATGACACGAGGACGAAAAAAAACATTTTTTGACGAGTGTGAGTTTGCAGCACGAGTGTTGCGAGTGTTGCAATCACACGAGGTTAGAAAAAGTTTTTTCGTCGAGTATTATACGAAATTTTATTTTACGCGGTGTGAAAATGGATGTTTTACGCACGCTTCGCGTACGTAAAACGTTCATTATCGTACCGAGTGGAATAAAAGAATTTTTCTGTCACTGCTTGCAAAAAATCACTCGATAATCACGTATCGCGTCGAAATTCTGCAACAAAAACCTATGTTCATTATTCGTTCCTTTGAGACTTTAACATTCAATAATCGATCGACAGAAAATCATTTTGTTATCTGGTTTATCTGAAGGATTTATCGTAGCAGTTCCACAGATACATTATACCGTCGACAAATAATCAAATTCCGATTGCATTTCAAAATTATTTACATCGACGTAATTAGTAATTAAATTTTATTCATATTCACATACCGTGGGAATATTCGAGTCCGATATATTCGATTCATATTTTTTTTACGAGCCGAATGCACGAAGAACGAAAAGATTGTTTAACCGTGAGAAACTCATGAGTAATCGATGTCCAATTCTCATTACCAACCGATTCATCATCAAATGCGTACACACATGACATATACACGAGGAAATAACACTTTGAAATCTTTTTATTTTTGTAATGGCAGCTATAAGCACATCCGGCTGTTTCGAGAATCCTTAAAAATGTTTTACGCGAATCGTTAATTATGAGAACGGGACGGGTCTTGAATGGACATTTATATATAAGGACGTTTAAATTTCTATGAAGTTGATTTTAAAGACATTGGGGTCGAAGAATATTGAGTGTAGAGAGTACTACGAGGAGGGTCCTCGAAGTCTTCGATATCATCTTCATCATGTATATTCACGTTGATATAAAGGGTGTCTCAAAATGATCTGACATTTTAATTTATTGATAAAACGTATTTAATTGAAAAGTACGAATATTCTTTTATTTTAATATTAGGTACAAAGATGGAGGTTATGTGTGGAACACAAAATCCGATAAATGTCCGCCTCGTCCCTGTTTGCAAACGTTCACTCTTTTGACGAAATTTTCCAATAACTTAATTTCATTAAGGGTGGGTTTGAAAATGTCAAAAAATTCATTTTTTTAAATTTTATTAGCTAATAGTACAATATGTCTAGAATATTCTCCCAAAGTTTTAAGGGGCCAGTCGACTTTGAAAATTTCAAAAAATCGATTTTTTTTTACTGTTTTCGAAAGTACATACATTCAGAAATATTGTGTCAATATTGCCGATTGAGTTTAGGTAAGAGTTTTTCATAGTATAAACTTCAAACGCGTTTTTCTCGAAACAAAGTTTTCAAAATCTAGCTCCATCGTATCTCTAAAACTAATAAACCGATTCTCTTGAAATTTGAACCACATATTGTAAACATGATTCGCAACAAGATGACCCTCGATGGTTTTAAAATTTTGATTTTTACTAATTTTTTTTGCAAAAAACTGCGAAAAAACGCGTTTTTTTTTACTTTTTTCACTTTTAATCTGCAATTTTTTTATTTTTTGATAAAACTTTATATCCGAGGGTCATTTTGTAGCTGGTGCCATACTGAATCTAATGGACTTTGATTTTTTTTATTCAGACAAGCCGTTGCCGAGTTGTGATGGAGCTACCTAGCCCACCTATTTTTGAGGCGTTACGTTAAACTATAGTTTTTGTACTTAAAAATGAATAAAAATGAATTAACATTTTTTTTTAAATGTATTTCAAGACTTTATTTATCAAGTCCAACAACTTTTATATTCATATCTGTTATAAAATCCTCAAAAAAAAGTCGCGAAAATAGCCTTTTATCGTGGCTCCAAAGTGGACTGGCCCCTTAAATCAATCGGAGTAAAAGTCTAGGAGAGAGAGCCTTTGGGAATTCCCCCCGTTGGGAAAAACCAGCCGGGAGTAACGCAGGTATACGCATTTTTCTCAAAACACTATTTTTGAAGTCGGTGGACACGATTTCTCAAAAACTAATGCACCGATCTTATTGAAATTTTGTACACTTCTTCAAAATAGCATTGACTAGTGATTGAACGAAGGTTTTTGTTTTCGATTACAACTAATTTTACAAGGCTATACGTAGTGTAAATTGTACCAAAAATTGAACTATCTTGCATACAACTCTGCCAAAAATTCAATTTTAATTTTCTTTAAAATCCTTCGTTCAATCACGAGCTATATTTATCTACTAACAGAAAAAAATTGGTTTTTTAAATTTCAGATAAAGCTATCATGAGTTATCCTGACCACAACGAGGACACTTTTTTTTTTGAGGGGTCACCGGAAACCAGGTCGCACCGGCTGAATTTCCCAATTTTTTGGATGAAATTTTTTGAAAATATTGTCGAAATGTTGCTCTTTTATGTGCTCAAAATTTTGAATAAAATAATTTATAGATTAAATTTTAAAAAAATAGAGAAAATATGTTTTTTTTTTCGAAACCCACGTAACCTCTTAATGATGCGTCCAATTGCTTCCTTGAGCTCCGGAGTGGTTTGTGGATCATTGGTATACACTTATCCTTTCAGAAAAAAAATGAAACCGTCTGCAATAATTGCATTGTTTCACATTGCATTTTGCACAATCTCTATGCGTTGCTCGATCGTGTAATTCTCCATGACTAAACCTCAATACTTCCTGATGCCAGTTGTCAAAGATTAGTACTCTATGTTCGCCACAAAAAAAAATGGCGCGCAATTGAAAATGTCAGGTCATTTCGGGACACCCTTTATATAAATATATATATAGCTATATATTGGCGAGTCTATACAATATAGGTAGTGAAAGTGTGCAAAATATGTCCATACAGACGGTTGTTCATTGTAACTAAATGATGTAAGCCTCGAGTATAGTGACGCGATCACGAAGAGCGTCTTATCTCGTTTTCACTCTTGGTCTTCTTCTATCTATACCTATATACATGCGCCAATGCATTTATACATTTTTTTTTTTTCAAACACGGAAACGCGTAGACAACGCGATCCTTTATCTCCGTTCGCGGATATGCGATACGCGCGGGTTGAAGCTTTATGTACACGCTTTATGTACACCTATATATATATATGAGAGGGAAGGAAGATACGGGAGGGATCGATACAGTTATACTTGTATGGCTCGGGGCATTGTACACGTATTCTATCGGCGATTCGAATCGTTTTTATTTATCATCACGCGTCTCACACGCTGTATATTGCGTATCTATTCTCATAATCGTAAGATACGAGCGAATTGTAGCGTGAGACGGGATCAACGGGTTTCGATACACAGCTATGAGGGGCAAGAAAAATTTTGCACAAAAGTCTGATCTCATTCTTGTTCGAAAAGCGACTTGTTCGATTTATCGACGAATCATTGGGTTTTGCTTTAATATTAGATGAAGTAAAAAGTTCTGAGCGTTTTTTCGCTTTATTTCGACGATGAAATTAACATAAGATTATCCGATTTAGATCAAATATGCGCCGTTTTGTTCGATAACTTTTATCCATTTTGAAGGCAATTTCATAATTTCGCGATTGAAGAAGTCCTCGTCCTTATTGGTGAAAAACTTGACCAGCCCATTTTCACAAGCCTCTCTTGAGGCCAGTTTTGTACCATCAAGAAACTTTTGCAAATGCTTGAAAAGGTGATAATCGCTTGGGGCCGGGTCTGGACTATACGGCGGGTGCGATAGAACCTCCCATCCAAGCTCTCGGAGCTTCTGGCGCGTCGTTAAAGATGTGTGCGGCCTGGCGTTGTCTTGAGGGAACACAACACCCTTCCTATTGACCAATTCTGACAGCTTCTGGTCGATCGCCTGCTTCAATCTGGTCAGTTTTTGACAGTAGAGGTCCGAATTGAGTGTTTGGCCCGATGGCAGCAGCTCATAGTGGATGATTCCCTTCCAATCCCACCAAACACACAGCAAAACCTTATTGGCTGATAATCCGGGCTTGGTGATCGTTTGGGCCGGCTCACCGCGATTGGACCACGATCTTTTTCAGCTGTTGTTCTCGTATGTGACCCATTTTTCATCGCCAGTCACCATCCGCTTCAAAAATGGGTCGATTTCGTTACGTTTCAGCAAAGAATCGCAGGCATCAATTCGGTCCAAAAGGTTCTTTTGCGTCAATTCATGTGGCACCCATACATCGAGCTTCTTCTTGAGACCAGCCTTATGCAAATGGTTCCAAACGGTTTTCTGGCTAATCTTCAGTTCCTGGGCAATGGAATAAGTGCTCACATGCCGGTCCGACTGGACGATTTCCATGATTTTATCGATATTTTCGATGATTGGCCTACCAGAGCGTGCCTCATATTCGACGTCCATATAACCAGAACGGAATCATTGGAACCACCGCTTTGCTGTTACATTCGATACTGTATTGGGTCCAAAAACAGCACAAATTTTTTTGGCCGCCTGCTCCGCCTTTTCACCTTGGTCGTAGTGGTACTGAAGAATGTATCGAATTTTCTCTTTTTTACCTCCATTTTGGAACGCTGTAATACACAACTGGCTTCACCAAACACAAAACTGTCAAAGAACTTTTTTTGAAGCGTAATGTCACCTTTAAATCGCCGTGTAGTATGACTCGATGCAATGTATACATCGTGAGATAAGGCTCACTAAATACATCTAGCGGAAAACGCTCAGAACTTTTTACTTCACCCAATATATACTGACTGATTGCCATATAGACAACGCACAGGCTAAATCGTTGAAGATGGAAACATGAAATTTTGACGAAATGTTCCTTAGACGGTGTAGAGGCTCGAGTCGAAATATTATAGTCTCCTCTGAATACTGGCAGGATCCATTTCTTTCGTAATGCACAAACTGCCAGTCTCTGTTGAACCTACCAAAACCCATTTGTCGAGTTCAGTTCCATGAAGAGGCCTCTATTTGGTCCAGTCTATAGTCTCTGTTAGTCCTACCAAACCTTAATTCGAATTAAGGTTTGGTTACGCGATTATCAATTTTTAAATAAATATACATTTATATGTAACAAAAGAAAATTGTTTTCTACTCTGTGAGAGTGCACCTTTCAGCGAAAAAAAAAGTTGTGCACCGATAAATGCAACTGTTTTCGAAAAAACAAAATTCAAAATAGCTTATTTTTTGAGCCATCACAGTGGAATAGCCCCTTAAATGCGGAATTTCGGGTAATTAAAAAAATCATATCTCGATAACCGTGCCACTTAGAACACAAGGTTTATGGGTGAAAAACTTAGCAAATGGAACCCCCTTAATCCTCCCAAAAAAGGTGTCTGTCCATACGCCAAACACCCTGCATATGGCGAAAGGTGATGTTGAAGACATTCAACTTCGAGTACTATACTAAAAACAGCGAAAGGTCCTGATAGCCAACGGTAAAAAGATACAACGGCCTCAAAATGTCCTTTTTCCACATATATATATATATATATATATATATATATATATATATATATATATATATGAGAATACCAACGCCGAGAAGGGCCGACGACTTTTCGCGCTGAGCCACCCTGCGGTACACACATACGTACGTGTAGTATACAGGCATGAGAAAATAAATCTTGCGGACACTCAACGGGAGGAAAGGAGTCTGCACAGCGACTGCGGACACTGGACCCTGTCACCGGACACGGGTCCCGGCATCGACTCCAACACAGATTGCATGTGTGAAAAAGTTGGACTGCTATCAATGGCTGTATGCAATCCGCCTTTACACACAGGCACACAAGAGTATACATACGCGCGCGCGCGCTCCTACGAACGCGCTGACACATAAACAGCACGTCCACGTATCCGCGTTTGAACTGCGCGCGCTTTCGTCTTGAGCTGCGTACGCACATTGCGATGGGTGCGCCGCACCGCGTGTGCAGCGCACTATTGGACTATTATCCCATTTTTCTCGAAACATAATGGTTTTAGACAAAACTTGTATAGAACATAAAAGATCAATCTTTTTATAGGCTACAATTTTTGTAAGAAACATTTTTCTCTCCGATCAACATTTATTAAAATAAAATACAAAAACTTTTTCAAAAAATCAATCTTTTGAATTTTGATCTTGAAAATCAAATTTACCGGTACTTTCACTATGATATTCATAATCAAGGACTCAAGATACACGGGTACACGAAATTCGACAATGCAATATGCCTGAAAACTAGAATGGCTCGAAACTTTTGTATGCAACTGTATATATTGTTCTAAAACAATTTTGCAATTATGCAAAATGATCGATAACTTTTCACCGGTATATCTATGGACATTTTGAGGGTGTTATATCTATGCATCGTTAATTTTGAGAACAGGACAGTCTCCGAAGTCGATTGTCTTCAAAATCACTATTTCTCATATATATTTCTTCTTAATTAAATACTCGGCTTCACGGCATTGCCGCCCCGTTTGATATATATATATATATACATATATTTATATATATATATATATCAGGTACTCCATGGCACTCGATTGTACGAGTGACGTTGCATGTATTATGCACTATAGTTGAACGAGAAACTCACAAATATATGCACACACTTTAGTGGTGGATAAATACCGATGGCCTGTATCTAAACACTGCACAGTACACAGTAAACATTCGAAAGAGAAACAGTGGGGAACGGGAGAGGGGCGAGAGAGGGAGAGAGAGAGAGAGAGAGAGAGAGAGAGAGAGAGAGAGAGAGAGAGAGAGAGAGAGAGAGAGGTGAGAGAGCAAAAGACAGAGGAAGAAGAAGAGCCGGAGAGAGAGAGAGGGTGTGCGGAGATTCTCAACGAGAACGAAACGGTCCGAATGCAGGTACGAAAGCATACTTTACCTGCTTCAAGTACTCACGTATGCGTACATATAAAAATGCAAAAAGAAATGTAACCGAAAGTACATTTGTGCAGACATGGATCGACATTTTTTGAGAATTCTGTCAGCTAGACTGACAAAAAAATTCTTTTGATATTAACTAGATGCGTCTAATAGATTTTTTTTAAATTCGAATTAACTAGATTTTTTGTGAAATAAAATTTTTCTTATTGCATTCTATTATTAAAATTATTTATTTTAAATATATTTATTTATTCAAATCAAGACCTATTTAATATCGTCTAATAACTAAATATTTTATTTATTCCTAGTAAGTCCTAAGGAAAAATGATACACGATTCAGTTTCACAAAAATCTCATGGCTTTGTTTTTATTAGAAAACTTTTGTAACATTCTGCAGTTGAGGAAAATGGTTAGTCTTTCTATAAATAATCGCGCCTGTTGATAAAAGCCATGACGATATCTTTCTTTTTTTTCCAAATAACAGGCTTGTTAGTGAAAAAAAAGAAAAATAATTTAATTTATTTTTCACCGCTCTTTTATTTCATGAACCTATATTCCTTTCTCGTATTCATCCGATATATCGTGTTTTATCTTTATTTATTTAATTTCAATCCAATCTTTATTTAATTTGAATATATTTAATATTTAAGAAGAATAGCTAGAACAAATTAAAAATATATTTGAAACAAATAGGGTCGTAGTAGAACGTGGGGCAAGGAAAAAACCTATTTGATTTAAATAGATCCCATTTAAATTAAATATTTTTTTAGCAGTGTACTGCCTGTTTCTCTCTCTCTCTCTCTCTCTCTCTCTCTCTCTCTCTCTCTCTCTCTCTCTCTCTCGACAGTTTTTATCAATTTAGAGAATATTCTCTATTAATTTCTTAATTTTTTTTTAACGGTACTAAAAGTACCATAAAAATGGTACGCCTTAAGGAATACATTTCCTTCACAGTTATAGAGCTCAAATTTGGCACACATTTTTTTTAAACATCCAATACTCGTAGACAATTAACAAGAGTTAATTGTCTCTCCGACTTACCTCAATGTTCAGACGTTCAAATTCTTTTTAAAAAAATGCCTCCGATTCGAATACTCATACGACCACACAAAAAACAATAAATTTCTCCAACGATGGCAACAATTCCGTTTGATATAACGAATTTAAGCACCTGAGGTAAAAAATTGATGAGTTTCTCACCGTGTTTGCGTTTGATAATGTTGAATGTTTGTCACCCTCGTTGCCTGCCACGCCAGCCTTCCGATTGTTGGTTGGAAAAACTCGGAGCTCCGCTCGATCGTTTTTCTGTAAAGATACAAAATTGAGAGGTCCCATGTATAGCAATCAGTTAACTAAATTAAGAATTTAAGAAGAATAGACAAAGAATAATGATTTAAAAGAAGAAATTAAGAATAATGATTCAAGGTATTACTGGATGGAACGTCGGGCAAAAAGTTGGTCCAAAATGGGTCAATCGTGGATTTACAAGTTCAGATCATGTCGTACATGTTTGTATGTCGTACCTTACAAATAGCTAATTTGATAATAAATTAACACTTAGAAATATTAATTTTCCACATTTAATAATAATTGAAGTCAAATTCGACGATATTGGCGTGTGCTTGACTGAGGTTTTGTCAGTGACTGTACATCTGTTTCAACTGTCCCACAAAAAAAAATGTCTCAATTTTTAAATTGAATTAATACGTTCAGATCATCTTATTATTATCAATAATTACCTAATAACTCAATATAGATTGAGTTTTCCAATGATTGCTATTAATTAATCGTTAAAAAGGGCGATACTCCTCATTACTTTAATTAATTTCTCGACAATTACTCAGTCGATTTGTTTGAAACTTAGCATAATCATTCGCTTGATCCTTAATCTTGATGATATGTGTGAAATTCATATGTTTATAACTACTAAATTATTTAGTGACAAATTCTACAATAATTCATGTATTATTATTTCATCAAGAACTATTATTCCTCAAATTTTCAAGAATTTTTGCGATCATTTAATATCCATCCAGCAATACCTTAAGTCCTCAGGCCACTCTAGAGGCAAAAAGGGCATATTTTGTGATTTTTTTTCAGCGAAACCATAAAATAAATCGGAATTACAAAATAGGGCTTTTATTATACATGTAAATGACTATACAAAATTCGGATGTCAAAATGACGGATGTGCAGCATTTTTCCGATGACGCCTTTATTTCTGGAAGGTCAACGGCCGGACCAAAAGCTCCTATAATTTTTGAGTTATGATGAGACACTAAAGTTTTTTCGATTTTATATAAGAATAGCTTTAAAAGTACGTAGGATTTTTTTTGATATATTGTTTTTTGTCAAAATGGCGCATTTCTAAAACAAAAAGTATAAAATGCCATGAGAAAATCGACAGAAAATTGTTTATAAAAAAGAAAATATGTAATATAATTTAAAAAATCCTACGTAGTGCCTCAGACAATGTAATTCTAAATATACAGTTAAAATTTCAAGTGAATCGGTTGAAATTTGTTTGTTTTATGAGTCAGACCGACTTGAAAAATGTAGTTTTGAGATAAACGCGTTTAAAGTTAGTAGAAAGTCACGACATGATGGATTGCGCTAGAATTCGAAAATCGAGTACTCAGAGATTTTTCACACCCATAATCTTTTGGAATATAATTTTATAGGTACTAGGGTACATTTTTAACAAAACAAAAATCGATTTTCGGAAAATCCTAGAGTGGCCTAAGGCCTTAAGAAAAGAAATTAAGAATAATGATTGGCATCGATCTAGACGAGATGAGTCTATGCCACAGACATATGTTGGGGCATTGAACGTTTTGCCCGCGTTGGACCTATGCAACGATGAAAAATCATTACGTTTCCGTATATGCGGGGCGTGTGTACGTGTGTAGGATTAATATGTAGCTTAAACATCGGGTAGACGTCCTACGGAAGCTGCAGGTGGTTTGTAATGCTATAAATAGAGGCACTCGGGGCCAGCGATCGAGATACCAGTAGCTCCGTAACCCACGCGAGTGCGATCGTACGGTGATGCAGCCAGATGCATCCGTAGATGTGTTTATATATATATATATATATATATATATATATATATATATCAAAGCATATTTATATAGAAGTCATTTCAAGGACCTTCCCGTTCCCAAACTCAACGTTTCGTTAAAACGAATTTTGAGGCTCGCACTCAAGGTATTTCGACACCAAAATCAAAATGCATGTAGACGGTTGTAATTTATATCCCCGAGAGATTAATTCAGGATGCATTAACTGTCGAAAAATCAATCGGTTTCGCGCAACATAGTTTCGAAGATTTTTAATGTTCGGAGATTTTTAACTCTTCGTGGTCACCCTGGGTAAAATCGACACGTCGATCAAATTTTGGCATAAATATATAATAGTTGTCGGCTTTCAATGGAACTGTATCCACCATTTTACCTGGAGTTTGAAATATCCACATACCATAAAATTTACCCTCTTCACATATCGGAATAAAGACTTTTTTTGAAATGCGCACTATGCTACTATTTTTTCCCAAAAAGTAGCATATCTAAGGAGTATCACGTCCAAATTTTAGGTAAAAATGTTGAAAATTCACGGAACTATGATTTTTTGAGCGAAAAAGTGTCTTTTTTTTGCGTTTTCATCTCATTATGGATTTTTTTTTAACACGTCACCATTTTGTTTCTTACAAATAAATTTTTCGTACATCATCGAGAAAGTTCAAAGCATGTTCCGTAATTTTTTGCACCACTTCGGACGGATAGTTTGGTCACAATACTTTTTTGAATTGACTGGGTAGAATCGAGCCAAGTGTGACCAATGCGATTGAATTTGGATGTGTGACCATAAAGAGTCAATGTTCAAGTTTTGTTCCTTATGGTAACAACAAAGTTATTTTTCATGTCTCTCTTCATGTTCGATACTCTTTATCCATAACTACTCGTGACAGACGCTGCAATGCATGTGTTCTGACATAACCTCCAAATCAATGATGCGTCGTCCCTCGACTGAGAATTCATTTTTCAGCTCAACTACTACTTTTTTTCGCTTTTCCATTTTCTACTTGCTTCAACCGTAGATTATACTGTTTTTCACTTTGGATTTTTCCTTTTCATCTATTCATTTTCATCGAACACAAAAGTTACATTCGCGAAGGAAGTTTGACAGATGTGAGCTCACTATGTGGCGTTCGTATCTGAGCTCAGTGCTACCAGTTGCTGAGAACTAAATTACGCGCTTGCCGCATTTCAACTTGGTTAATAACGTATTCGCGATGTCAACAAACAAACAAAAACGACTAATAACATTTCTAAACAGTCAATTATCTGCATTCCACATATTTATTAGCTGAAATTTGTTTATTTCATTGGGAGTACAAATTAATTCGGTCCGTTTTGAAGAGATGGCTCTGGCTGTTATGAATGTTTCATAGTGACAGCTGATTTCGCTGGTTTCAGAGAGGTTAGACATCTGTCAATAACATTCAGTTTATATCGCTTTGAGTTCCATGAAAAACCTTGTTTTTTACTGTGTTGAATATGTCAAATTTTGCGTTAACTAAGCAACATTTGCGGTAAGTTTTACTCTTCTGCTTTAATTGGAAGAAAAGTGCAGCTGAAGCGCATCGAATGCTTGTTGAAGTTTATGGTGATGATGCTCCAACTGATAAATCATGTAGGGAATGGTTTCGACGCTTTAAGAATGGTGATTTCAGCGTTGAAGACAAGCCTCGCCCTGGACTGCCAAATGAGCCAATGAGCTGCTACAACTTGGCGATTCCATTACGGGCGATCAGTGTAGACTACAATTGATTCGTTTGAGCCGTGCATTACGAGAAAAACGGCCGGAATACGAGCAAAGACATGACAAAATTATTCTTCTGCATGACAACGCTCGGCCTCATGGCGCAAAAGTCGTAAAAAAATATTTGGAAACGCTCAAATGGGATATTTTACCGCACCCGCCGTATTCTCCGGACATTGCTCCTTCTGATTACTGGTTGTTCCGACGGATGCAGCAGGATTTGGCAGGTCACCGGTTCACTTCTTTCGCAGAAATCGAAAATTGGCTCAAAACTTGGATCACCTCAAAAAACGAGACTTTTTTTCGAGATGGAATTCGAAAATTGCCTGAGAGGTGGGAAAAAGTAGTAGCCAGCGATGGACAATACTTTGATTAATCTATTCATAACTTTATTTTGAAATAAATGGATTTTTTACCACAAAAAAAAACGGGCCGAATTAATTTGTACTCCCAATACGTAACCGAATATTTTGCTCATTCGGGGTTGGCACCCGTTACAGGTACTCGTGTTTAAGCATAGGCTTTCCCCTCTTGCCGCTTGCCCCGCAAAGATCCTCAGCATCCTCCTTAAAAGAGTCGCAGATGTGCCGATAGCCAATATGACATAGAAATAATACGTAAAAAATATCCTTCACCTTTACATTTACATTTATATATAGAGTGATGCAAGAACTGAGATACACATTTTTTCTAGCCTTTCGCTTAGAAAATATTTTTCAGACGTTTCAAATATTCGAGGTTAGAAATATTTTCTCTCTATTAAATTCAGAGGCTTATTTCTAACCTCTGTTAAATTTAGAAGTTTATTTCGAGCCTCTATTAAATTTAGAAAAGTTCCCTCCTAAGCCCGATAGGTTAGAAAACATTTCTACTGCTAGCAGTCGAAAAGAAGATTAGTCCGTGCGAAAAAAAAAATTGCGAACGCATATGAGTATACTTTACAAAAGTGAGGCGAGTTGGGTCTCAATGAAAAAAAAAAAGAATCCAAAAAAAACTTGCCGTAGTAACGGCGCGCAATGGGTTGTCGAACTGACGAAGGATCAACGACTGTTCCGTGTCCCGTCGGACATTTTTCCAACTGTCCGTGGCCGAAATGAAGAACGAACGAAGAAAGGAAGAAATAAATTGAAAAAAAAAAACGCGACATAAAAGAAAAAACGCTTCCGCCATGAGAAAGCAAAACAAGCGAGAAGCTTTCAACGAATACGCGGCTCGCGATTTTTGTGCTCAGGAATTTACGGATGCTGGTACCTCGTATAGGGGTTACGTAATCGTGGGCCGCTCCGAAAATCCTGTCTAATAATCGTCATAATGGAAAAAACACATACGCTCAGGGATTCGGGTATACCTGTGCATACACAAACGCACACACACACATATATATATATATATATATATATATATATATATACAGGGTGTCTCAAAATGACCTGACATTTTTATTTATTAATAAAACGTATTATTTATTTGAAAAGTACGAATATTGTAGCATTGAAAATGCTTTTAAAGATGTATATAGGGGGTGTGATTTAACGAGATGTCACACGAAACTAACGCAACCCCCACTCCACTGCCGCTGTGTTGTAGAAAGGGGGGGGGGAGCTGCGACATGCTAAATGCCTGTGATTTGTTAAAAATGCTGCATTACATGTAGAGACATTTGTGGTTACAAGTTGTAAGTTTCAATTTTCGTGTGTACATTACAATGCTGGTGAGTTTGGGTTGGGGTTTGTGTTTGTGTTTGGGTTTGTTTGTTTGGGTTTAAGTTTGTTTGGGTTGGGGTTTGTGTTTGGGTTTAAGTTTGTTTGGATTTGGGTTTGTTTTATTTCGTTTGGGTTTGTTTGTGGTTGTTTGGGTTTGTTTGGTTTCGTTTGGGTTTGTGTGGGGTTGTTTGTGGTTGTTTGGGTTTGTTTGGTTACATGTAGAGACATTTGTGGTTACAAGTTGTAAGTTTCAATTTTGGTGTGTACATTACAATGTTGGTGAGTTTGGGTTGGGGTTTGTGTTTGGGTTTGTTTGTTTGGGTTTAAGTTTGTTTGGGTTGGGGTTTGTATTTGGGTTTGTTTGTTTGGGTTTAAGTTTGTTTGGATTTGTTTGGGGTTGTTTGTGGTTGTTTGGGTTTGTTTGATTTCGTTTGGGTTTGTTTGGTTTCGTTTGGGTTTGTGTGGGGTTGTTTGTGGTTGTTTGGATTTGTTTGGTTTCGTTTGGGTTTGTTTGAGTTTGTTTGTATTTGGGTTTATGGACGGATGGATAGTGAGAGAGTGAGAATGTGTGTGAGAGATCGCGAGAGTGAGAATGTGAGAAGAGAGTTTTTTTGGGTTTGTATGTTTGGAATGGATGGATGGATGCATGGATGGATGGATGGATGGATGGATAGTGAGAGAGTGAGAATGTGAGAAGTGAGTGAGAGAGTTAGAGAGTGAGAGAGAGGGAGAGAGAGAGAGCAACTCATATTATTTGCATGTACCTTTTTTTATCACCCGAAAAGTCTGATTACATTTTCAATGCCATGAAATAGTTGCACTTTGTGTAATATTTGTCGATTTTTTAATATAAGGTACACACATGAAGGTAATGTGTGTAACACAATATCCGATAAATAACCGCCTCGTCCCTGTTTGCAAACGTTCACTCTTTTGACGAAATTTTCCAATAATATTTTGGCATAATTGCGAACTAATTTCATTAATGGTGCGTCCAATTGTTACCTTGAGCTCCGGAATGTACTATGGATCATTGGCATATACTTTTCCTTTCAGAAAATCCCCAAAGAAAGAAGTCCAATGGGCGTCAAATCGCACGATCTTGGTGGCCAATTGACATCGCCGCGGTGCCGAGATAAAACGACCATGAAACTTCGTCTGCAATAATTGCATTCTTTCACATTGCATTTTGCACAATTTCCATGCGTTGCACTATCGTCTAATTCTCCATGTCTAAACCTCAATACTTCCTGATACCAGTTGTCAAAGATGACTACTCTATGGTGGCCACAAAAAGAATGACGCGCAATTTAAAATGTCAGGTCATTCTGAGACACCCCTTATATACATCGATACTGACACTCATATACGACGACATACTCGAAGAGGCTATTTCGAGACCGTTCTATCCACGCAATGTTGGCTGTCAGTACATCTGACTGATGAACGTACCTCGATTTTTTTTCTTCGACAAATCGTTGATTTACGAAAAAAGGACGGTCTTGAAAATGACCTCTGTATAATGCTTACATTTATCAAAAGGTGCTTTTGAAGACACTAGTGTTTACACGCAATGATGAGTATGGAGACCATAAGCTACCGTGAGGATGATCCTCGACATCGAATGTCTTCGAATTCACCATTCCGCATATATATATATATATACAGAAGTGTGTATATAGATATATGATAGTAGTCAGGTGCCAGGGAAGCCGATTTACCTTGCCAGGTACGTGAGAAGGACAAAGAGAGACAAAGAGAGACAGAGAGACAGAGAGAGAGAGAGAGAGAGAGAGCGAGAGAGAGAGAGAGAGTGAGAGAGAGAGAGAGAGAGAGAGAGAGAGAGAGAGAGAGAGAGAGAGTGAGAGAGAGAGAGAGAGAGAGAGAGAGAGAGAGAGAGAGAGAGAGAGAGAGAGAGAGAGAGAGAGGGAGTGAGAAAGAGTGAGGCCCGCGGCATCGAAACTGAGAGAAGCAGAGTGGGTTTAGTTGCGTCTGTGTAGCGTGAGCGCGTTCGTTTTGCCGGTTACCGGAGGAAAGATGCTGGATAGTCCGAGCAGTGGTAGCACGACCGGTGTGGTCAGGTGGCTCGCAAGGACGCGCCAGGCCATTCACCTTTTCTGCTCGTCTCTTTCTCTGTCTCTCTTCACCTCTCTCTCTCTCTCTCTCTCTCTCTCTCTCTCTCTCTCTCGCTCTCGCTCTCTCGATCTTTCCACGAGATCCTCTCGATGTGGTTAACTCCGGCAATCTCCTGAGGGGACTCGAGACTCGCGGGTAGAACGGTGCGGGACCGAAAGCGGACTGTGTCTCCCGATCATTCCTCCACGCATATACGACACTGTATGGATATATATATATATATATATATATATATATATTCGTGCTGTATGGTGATTATATCTCGGTTGCCCGATTCCAGACCATCGACGGTCGGTCGCAATCTTTGTACGAATGCTGATATATATGTGTATATATATATATATATATATATATAGACGTATTATAACTCAATTTATATATTTCGCACGCGCGCGCTCATATGGTCGAAATCAGCATATGCCTTATGACCTATATATGGGGGCACGAATTTTTCGCGAAGAGCTTCTCATTCCGATGTGTACGGATCGTGTATACGCGGAAGGACCGTGCCGATCTCCGAATGAAATATCATGAATGGATGGTGCTTGTGCGCTCGCGATTCGAATTCAATCGTAGCTATTATTGTTTTTCCGACACCACGTATGGTAGGTCATCATAGTTATTTTTTTTTACACACTGACAAAAAAAAAGATTTAATTTAAATAGGATCTATTTAAATCAAATATGTTTTTTCCTTGTCTCGCGGCCTACTGAGATCCTATTTGTTACAAATATTTTTTTTTTAATATTAAATATATTCAAATCGAATAAAGATTGGGTTCAAAATTAACCCTCAATCCGTGAAGGTATTTGAGGCATCTTAATCCCGTGAACCTGGGTCACTACCAAACCGACAATTGTCAATGAAAAAATCTGAAAAAATTCATGGTCAATCTTTAGGCCGTACTTCTCAAGGGAAAATAGGGTTTTTTTTCTTATTTATAATATTTTTTTAAAGTAGATAGCAACTTGCGAAGAAAATGTTTTGGGCAGGACGAGAACGACCGAGGTTCACGGATTGAGGGTTAAATAAATAAAGATAAAACATGATATATCGTACAAATACGAGAAAGGAATATAGGTTCATGCCGTAAAAGTGCGGTGAAAAAAGTTAAATTATTTTTCTTCTTTTTCACTAACAAGGTCTGTTATTTGGGAAAAAAAGAAAGGTATCGTCGTGCTTTTTATTAACAGGCGCGACTATTTATGTACAGAAAGACTAACCATTTTCCTCAACTGCAGAATGTTACAACAGTCTTCGAATGAAAACAAAGCCATGACATTTTTGAGAGACTGAATCGTGTATCATTTTTCCGTTTGTCTCTTTGTCTTGTACTACCAGATGCAAACAAGTCACAGATTTATTAAGAATAAATAAAATATTTAGTTATTAAAAGATATTAAATAGATCTTGATTTCAATAATAGTACATTATGATACGAGTACGAAAAAGACTTTTTCTAACGAGTGTTGCAATCCCACGAGATTGCAAAAAGTTTTTTCGTCGAGTACTGTACGAAATTTTATTTTACGAGGTGTGAAAACGTCCATTATCGTACTGAGTGGAATAAATAAATATATTTAAAATAAATAATATTAATAATGGAATGCAATAGGGAAAATATGATTTCACGAAAAATCTAGTTAATTCAAATTGAAAAAAAAAATCACATAGACGCATCTAGTTAATATCAAACATATTCTCCTGTCAGTGCAGGAACGTATGGGCTCGCTTGGGTTCGTTTGGGTTTGTGGCCCAATAAGTATATAATTCCAAAGTTTCCGTAACTTTCGTGGCATGGCATTCGAGATGAAAAAATGAAAATTAAGATTCAAACAATTTGATAGAATTTTTGGTGAAGGAGCGCGAATGAAGGTGTTTGGGTTTGAGTTTGTTTGGGTCGCGATTCGAGTTTAATCATAGCTATTATTTTTTTCGACACACGTATGGCTTCGTTTGGGTTTGTTTGGGTTTGTTGGAGTTTGTTTGGGTTTCTTGGGTTTTCTTGGGGTTTGTTTGGGTTTGTTTGGGTTTGCTTGTTTGGGTTTGTTTGGGTTTCTTGGGGTTTGTTAGGGTTTGCTAGGGTTTATTTGGGTTTGCTTGGGTTTGTTTGGATATGTTTGGGTTTGTTTGGGTATGTTTGGGTTTGTTTGGGTTTGTTTGCGTTTGTTTGCGTTTGTTTGGGTTTGTTTGGGTTTGTTTGGGTTTGTTTGGGTTCGTTTGGGTTTCTTGGGGTTTTTTTGGGTTTAATGTCCGAAAAATATGTAACTCCAAACTTTCCGTACCTTCCACGTCATGGTTTTCGAGAAGAAAAAAAAAACAAAATTAAGATTCCGACAATTTGACAGATCTTTTTCGCGAATGGAGTTTTTTTTGTCATCTAACGCAGTAAATATGTCGACGAAAAGGACTCTGCTTGAACATCGAAATTGATCTTTCGTTGGAGAAGTAAGTACTCTGTGTACGAAGAAAAAAAAAATTGCTATCCTCAAGCGTTCAACGAGAAAACGTTGACTTTTATGGATTCACGCTATGGAAATGTCTGTGCGCTTGCAGATCGAGCGGAGAGAGATACGAAGAAGGCGAAGGATTCGAGGGCGGGAGCGAGAGGGTTGGAGCGAATGAGCGATCGGGGCGAAACAAGCGATAGTCTTTGTGCTTTTTTTTTTTTCTTTGCACGTCGTTGCAAAGTCCTGGACTCTCGCGGCCTCATCGTGATCTCCCGCGGTGAACTAATAACCGAGTTCCGTGTATAGACCGGGTGGTTCCTCGACGTACAACGACCGAGTGGGATCGAAAAATCGTTCTTGTTCTCGATATATTCTGTCTCTCCGTTTCTCCCTTCTCAAGCCCCCCTCCCGCCCTCCTCGCCCCCCCACCCTCCGTGCCGCCCCCTCGCCGCCAACATCAATGCCAGGATTCTGGCTTGGGGTGGCGCGGTAACCGAATTCTCGGGGTACCGTGCCACACGCTTACTCGTATTAGTCAGCCTCATCGTAGTGTCGAGCTTCGTAAACCCTCGATCTCGTTCTTTCTTCTTCTTCTTCTTCTTCTTCTTCTACTTTTTTTTCTCTCGTCCCAGAAGCAAACTGTTATTAGCTTTCTTTTTCGTAATACTTGTCCTGTCACTGGCAGAATATAAGAGAAACTTTCTCGTATACTTCGTCAGCACGACACTTCTCATATAGGTGGACACGTGTATGTGTATATATCTATTTGCACGAAGGACACGAATACATGTTGGTAAAGTGCATGCCGTACACGCGTGGCACTCTGACAGAAAAATTCTTTTGATATTAAGGCCTTACATACGCGAAAAATGTCCAAATTTTTCATTTTTTTTTCAATTTTTTTATTCCATTAGCCTGAACGGTTAGAAATATTTTAAGCTTTACGGAATTGAAAAATTCCAAAAATTGTTAAAGCTACAGCATTTAGAGCGTAATAATAGATACCGCGCAGCGCGCCCGATCGCCAACTTCAAAGCCGTTTATCCACGATTCACTTTTTTGAACCTTGTGAAGGTTCTAACTGTTGAACGAAGGTTCAGATCGCTTTGAAATTTTTACAACATATTCTTAGTATCATCACCTATCGTGTGAAAAAAAGCTCAGTCGAGCAAAAATGTCGTCGAATTTGACTTCAATTATTATTAAAAATGGAAAAATAACATTTCTAACGGTTAATTTATTATTAAAATAGCTATTTGTAAGGCTAAACATATACGACGTGATCTAGACTTGTGAATCCACGAATCGCGCATTTTGGATCAACTTTTTGCCCGACGCGGTCCATCCGGTAATACCTTAAAGGGCCAGTCCACTTTGGAGCCACGAAAAAAAGGCTATTTTCGCGATTTTTTTTTTTTTGAGGATTTTATAAAAGATATAAATATAAAAGTTGTTGGGCTTGATAAATAAAGTCTTGAAATACATTTTAAAAAAAATTTAATTCATTTTTATTCATTTTTAAGTACAAAAACTATAGTTTAACGTAACGCGTCAAAAATAGGTAGGCTAGGTAGCTCCATCACAACTCGGCAACGGCTTGTCTGAAACAAAAAAATCAAAGTCCATTAGATTCATTATGACACCAGCTACAAAATGACCCTCGGATATAAAGTTTTATCAAGAAATAAAAAAATGGCAGATGAAAAACGAAAAAAGTAAAAAAAAAACGTGTTTTTTTCGCAGTTTTTCGCAAAAACAAGAGTAAAAATAAAAATTTTTAAACCATCGAGGGTTATCTTGTTGCGAATCATGTTTACAATATGTGGTTCAAATTTCAAGAGAATCGGTTTATTAGTTTTAGAGATACGATGGAGCTAGATTTTGAAAACGTTGTTTCGAGAAAAACGCGTTTGAAGTGTTATACTATGAAAAACTCTTACCTAAACTCAATCGGCAATTCCTGCACCGTACAAAATCCCTTCTGATTGCTCATCGTCGTCGATTTCTTCAAGTCTTGCTTGCTTTCGTTTGGTTCTGGTCTCTGTTGAGCACTCAGAACTGCGGCGGTTTGCAGAGCGAACACGAGTTTGACTCAGAGAGCTCGGATTTTCATAAAATTTTGACACAATATTTCTGAATGTATGTACTTTCGAAAACAGTAAAAAAAATCGATTTTTTGAAATTTTCAAAGTGTCAGTCAGGCATTCAGTCAGTTGTAGAATTATTTTATATGTATAAATTGAAAGATTGCAATAATTCACGCTATAAATCCTACGCTGGTTGAACTTCAAAAGTGTATACAATTTAAAGTACATAATTGCACTTCACGTAATTGGACGTCGCGTAATGACACGTTATATTATCGCCTGGCTCGGCTCATGTGTACTTTTTCGAATTTCAAATTTATTTTATTTTTTATCTCAATGAACAATTTCAACACGAGTTCACGTAAATGCAACGTGTTATTTACCAAATTAATAACTTGAACTTCATTTGCGTATCGAAGATACAAAGAAAAAAAAACGTAATTCGCTTCTATAAATTGAACAAATTAATTGTAGACTATGTAAATATATATATTAGCGAGTGAAAGGGAAAGTCGGGACAATGCCTTGAGCAGACGCACGGCCTCAGGGTGCGTTTTGGACTCAAGGGTTGCCGCTTCGCTTCGGCGGCACGAAAGAGAGCGAGATGAAGAATCGTGAGAAGAAGCACGTATTTAGAATGCAATACGAGAGCAACCTGCCCGTGCTCGTGTGTTCGTTTTTACTAGTCGGTGAAGACGTGTGTGCGTGAAAGAAAAAAAAAAAGAATCTTGCTCCCTCGAACTCGATGGGGAAGGGAAGAAAAGTCGATTGAACATAAATTGAATGATTGGGGCCGAGGTGGAGGCACGATGAGAGAGAGAGAGGGGCGAGAGCTAGAGAGGAAGAGAGAGAGTGAGAGAGACAGAGGGAGGGAGGGAGAGAGGGGGGGGACGAGAGAGAGCGAGGGAGAGAGAGAGAGAGAGAGAGAGGGCGCCAAGTGTACTTCTTCGAGGGTTCTTGATTGTTCATTCAAACAACAATCGTAATTGCGTTACACCACGCTGGGCGAGCAGGGGTGGGACCGATTCGGGACAACGGCATGCCAATGAATCGACGATATATACGTATGTATCGCTAAAAGGGGTATTTCGGCTTTGTGTACCACGCATCTTGACGCACGGTACAAGGTGAAGCTGACGGGCTTACTGCGTGTTTCGCGCGTGCCGCAAACTTTTTTTTTTCTTCTCACAATGCGCAGCTCTTTCTTTCATGCCGCTCAATTTCGAAGCGTACACTGTCAAAAAAATATATTTAATTTAAGACCTTAGGCCACTCTAGGATTTTCCAAAAATCGATTTTTTTTTGTTAAAAATGTATCTTTGTACCTATAAAATTATATTTCAAAAGATTATGGGTGTGAAAAATCTCTGAGTACTTGATTTTCGAATTCTAGCGCAACCCCTCTCTTGATTCATGTCGTGACTTTCTACTAACTTTAAACGCGTTTATCTCAAAACTACATTTTTCAGGTCGGCCGGACTCATAACTCAAACAAATTTCAACCGATTCATTTGAAATTTTAACTGTATATTTAGAATTACATTTTCTGAGGCACAACGTAGGATTTTTTTTATTATATTGCATAGTTCCTTTTTTATAAACAATTTTCTGACGATATTCTCATGGCATTTTATACTTTTTGTTTTAGAAATGCGCCATTTTTACGAAAAACAGTATATCAAAAAAATCCTACGTACTTCTATAGATATTCTTATATATAATTGAAAAAACTTTAGTGTCTCGTCATAACTCAAAAATTATAGGAGCTGTTGGTCCGGCCGTTAACCTTCCAGAAATAAAGGCGTCATCGGAAAAATGCTGCACAGTCGCCATTTTTACATGTATCGCTGCGAAAATAATAATTTTGTATAGTCAATTACTCGTATAATAAAGCCCCTATTTTGTAATTCCGATTTAATTTATGGTTTCGCTGAAAAAAAATCACAAAATATGCCCTTTTTTGGCCTCCAGAGTGGCCTAAGGCCTTAAATAGTATCTATTTAAAACAAATATATTTTTTTTATTTGTTCAAAGTATTCTTTTTAAATATTAAATACATTCAAATTAAATAAATAAAAATTAGATTCAAATTAAATAAATAAAGATAAAACACGATTTATCGGACGAATACGAGAAAGGAATATAGGTTCATGATATAAAAGTGCGGTGAAAAAAAAGTGAAATTATTTTTCTTTTTTTTTCACTAACAAGGCTTTTTTATTTCGGAAAAAAAAGAAAGGTATCGTTGTGCCTTTTATTAACAGATGCGACTATTTATGTATAGAAAGACTAACCTTTTTTTACAACTGCAGAATGTTACAACAGTTTTCTAATGAAAACAAAGCCATGAGATTTTTGAGAGACTGAATCGTGTACTATTTTTCCGTCTGTCTCTTTCGTCTTATACTACCAGATGAAACCAAATCACAGATGTATTAGGAATAAATGAAATACTTAGGTATAATTAGACGTTATTAAATCGCCCTTGATTAGAATAAGTAAATACATTTAAAATAAATAATTTCAATAATGTAATGTAATCGGAAAAATTTCGTTTCACCAAAAATCTAGTTAATTCAAATATAAAAAAAAAACATGTAGACGCATCTAGTTAATATCAATAGAATTTTTCTGTCAGAGTAAAAATATTGTTCGAAGGGATAAGGGATGATTTTTTTCTTCCTCACGTCCTGATAGACACTATCGGACTTAATTCTGGACGTTTTTGATAGAAATTAGCTTTCTTCATCTAGTTAGTATCAATCTAGAAACGCCTCTACTTAATATCAATAGAACTTTTCTGTCAGTGTAATAATATTGTTCGAAGGGATAAGGATTTTTTTTTTTTCGTCACGCATTGATACACACTAGCGGAATTAATTCTGGAAGTTTTTTTTATCGAAATTATATATTTAAAAAAAATATTTACGCAGAAAAATGTATATTCTACTACGTCGCAATTATCCTGGAATATTTTTATTCTAATCTATAATGTCTCTACTTAATATTTGCGCACGATTAGTTATGTAAATCTTTAAATTTTAAAAATAAATCACTATAAAGTACGACACATTTTTTTTTAAGTGTCCACAATTAATTCCACAACTGTACATATATTTACAAACGTACATATGTAATGTTAGTAGATACTTTTTATAAAGACGAATTTTATGAAGACGAACATGATCACGATTTACGTATTAAAAGATCGCAATTTTATTTTCCCCATCCCCCGGATCCTTCGGATCTTTCTTTGGACGTCGCGTTATCAATTAGCGGGTCGTGTGAATCTTTATCGAGCAGCGTAACGGCGGCACGCGAAGGTCCCGCTAATTGTTTGGACCGCAACGCCACCCACACGCGCCTCGCGCACACACGCACAACCCGCTTTCATTGTTTAATTTTCCTTTGTTTTTTTTTTTTTTTTCACAGCGCACGTACGCTAACGAGCTCTCGCGTGTGTGTTGTGCGTTTACGAGACTCGAGAAGGATTTGCTCCTCCATTCTTCTCCGCTTTTATCCTTCGTCGCTGGCCTTTTGTCGCACGACGCCACAGCACACACACACACACACACACGTTTGGACAGTCAATAAGTCAGTATCGCGAGAACGTCATTTTTTCTTCTTTCAATTTTTATTTTCGTTTTTTTTTTCATTTTTTTAAATAATATTTTTCTCTTTGTCCAAGGTACTGCGCAACAGGATACGTACACACGCAAGAACACACATTGGGAGGACCTCTGACCCTGGTGCGGGGACACGACAGACCCCTTCTATGTACGCGGCAATGTGTAATTACAATTAGCAAGTTGACCGCATACGCTATATATCTCTTGGTTTTGCGAGCGACACGCTACACCCAAACGCTTCGCACAAATGTTCGTAAACGTTACCGATTTTTTTTCGCCAGAGTGTTATGTATCGCTTGTACATGGGGAATGAGGATTTTTGAAGACACTCGTGCGGAATTATTGTCATTGATACAGTCCGATTCAGGACTGGGATCCTGGTTTCTCAATCGGGATCCAGTCGGATATTGGATCGGATCCGAGAGCGGAGTGTAACGCTCGCAAATCGGATGCCAGGCTAGGATCCTAATCCGGAACTATTAAGGGGCCGGTCCACTTTGGAGCCACGAAAAAAAGGCTATTTTGGCGATTTTTTTTTTTTTTAGGATTTTATAAAAGATATGAATATAAAAGTTGTTGGGCTTGATAAATAAAGTCTTGAAATACATATAAAAAAAAAATTTAATTCATTTTTATTCATTTTTAAGTACAAAAACTATAGTTTAACGTAACGCCTCAAAAATAGGTGGGCTAGGTAGCTCCATCGCAACTCGGCAATGGCTTGTCTGAAACAAAAAAATCAGAGTCCATTAGATTCAGTATGACACCAGCTACAAAATGACCTCGGACCCAAGGTCTATGTATTGTTTTTTTCGAAAATTTTCATTAAATGTAAAGAATTTTGTTCGAAATTCTGTGATTAAAATATATAAGTTATGACAGTCATATTGTAGCACCAATTTTTACCTAATCGTTTTTCGAATCCTTGAATAAATGATTTCATAAAACGTCCAGCGTCTCCAGCTGATAGGGATCGGTATCTCCTGGTGATTTTTATATTATTCCCTGGGATCCGATTCGACATCGAACTAGATTTTGTTCTAGAAGTTCGGGATTCTAGCCTGGAAATTCTGTCTAGAGTCCTTAAGGGGCCAGTCCACTTTGAAAATTTCAAAAAATCGAAAGCAAGCAAGACTTGAAGAAATCGACGATGATGAGCAATCAGAAGGGATTTTGTACGGTGCAGGAATTGCCGATTGAGTTTAGGTAAGAGTTTTTCATAGTATAACACTTCAAACGCGTTTTTCTCGAAACAACGTTTTCAAAATCTAGCTCCATCGTATCTCTAAAACTAATAAACCGATTCTCTTGAAATTTGAACCACATATTGTAAACATGATTCGCAACGAGATGACCCTCGGTGGTTTTAAAATTTTGATTTTTACTCTTTTTTTTGCGAAAAACTCCGAAAAAACGCGTTTTTTTTACTTTATTCTTTTTTCATCTGCCATTTTTTTATTTTTTGATAAAACTTTATATCCGAGGTTCATTTTGTAGCTGGTGTCATACTGAATCTAATGAACTATGATTTTTTTGTGTCAGTCAAGCCGTTGCCGAGTTGCGATGGAGCTACCTAGCCCACCAATTTTTGAGGCGTTACGTTAAACTATAGTTTTTGTACTTAAAAATGAATAAAAATAAATTCATTTTTTTTTAAATGTATTTCAAGACTTTATTTATCAAGCCCAACAACTTTTATATTCATATCTTTTATAAAATCCTTTAAAAAAATCGCGAAAATAGCCTTTTTTTCGTGGCTCCAAAGTGGACTGGCCCCTTAACAGTTTCATTGTCATCCTCATCCAACAATGCTTGCAATTCGCTGTCTTCAAACTTTTTCGGTGGCCTTCCACGTTTTTCGTTTCTCACGTCAAAATCGCCACTTTTTAATTTTTTAAACCACTCAAAGCACTATGATCTATCAAGAGCATGCTTACCGTTTAAGCTTCGACAAGCATTCGATGCGATTCTGCAGCAGTTTTCTTCAAATGGTAACAGAAAATTAATGCTGTCTGCAAATCGTAATTTCCACGCACAAAATTCGACATGTTCAAAGCTATAAAAAACTATGTTGGGGTATGAAATTTGTATTGTTGTGAGTTAAAAAACTTTGTGAAATGTCAACAAAGCAAATGGTGCCAATTACGCGATTTGACGGTAACTACATTGACAGCTAGGGCCATCTATGGGCAAATTCCGGTTTCATATTTACAGACCTGGTTTATATATATATATATATATATATACAGATTTTCCAGTACATACATAACACATACACGTAACTTAACGTATCCACAAGGCGTCAAGATACTGCCACGTACCGTGAATGGGTACACATGTCAAATATAATGTGTCAATATAGCGCTGCCGTCACGGGCTTCCTATCGGTTAACGTGGACCCGCGTGTGTGCGCACATGTGGGTGTATGTGTGTTTTGCCAATAACGCCCGGATACAGCGGATGGCACAGAGCGTATGTCCACGAGTACTTTCATGCGGCATATTTCATGCAAGTTTGAGAAACGTGTGTGAGCTTGACTATACCCGATCTCATGCTTTGTCGTTTTTATTTTTCGAGTTTTTTGTTTTTTTCTATTATTAAATCGATAGTAGCCAAAATAAGTGAATTGGAGGATAGTTGCGACGGAAAGTCTCCTTTCGAGACAAGATCGCGATAGACAAGGATGGATACGTAGATATTTAATTTTTGCATCCTTGCAACGAACATTATTTCCTTCTTAATTGTTTGATTTTCTTTTGGCCGATTTAGGCTGTGAAAATCATTCAAATATTTGCACGTATTCTTATTGGAGCTCTGCGACTTCAGTGCGCAAAAAAACCAGGCATTTAAGGTTGGGTCTACATATTATATGACTTACAATCGATGGCACTTAAGGCCTTAGGCCACTCTAGAGGCCAAAAGAAGGGCATGTTTTGTGATTTTTTTTTTCAGCGAAACCATAAAATAAATCGCAATTACAAAAATAGGGTCGTCACGAAAATAAGTGAGCGAAGATAAAAAAAAAACGCGGTTGATGTAATAAAGAGAAAGAAAAACAAAGCACACACGCACTTGACAGCTTATTACCGATCAGTCGTTTGTGCAAGAGCCAAATATATATATATATATATATACAAATGAGTAGTCAATTTAGGCCATACAGTTTGACACTTAATCGTGGAATTTTCACCTGATCAAACAGACCGCAGGCTTTAAGGCCTCGTCCCTCGTTTTCCCTCTCGTCGTTTTTTTTTCTTCTAGCCGTCCACCCCCAATCGTTTGGCCTTCTGTTTTTTGCCTCTTCAACCTTACCTCGTCCTTTTGCTCACCGTTGCCTATTATTATTATTCGCGCTAGAACATACGTTAATCACAAAGAAGACGCGCGTTGACAATAAGGATGACCGCAATTTGGTAGGCAACTTTGAAAGGTGAACGCGTGGCTGAACAAATATTAACTAAGCAAATCATTAGTTTCCCTAAACTGGGGAATCGTGACGAGAGGAGCCCGCCCTCGCGCACTGTCCCTGACCCTTTCCCTATATCGATCTCCTTATGGCCGTTTAGTCATTGCCGTCACTCGAATCGCGACACCTGGCTGGAATATGGGACACATCGTGACTCGCCTTCGCCTTACTCGTCAAACTTATCCCTTTTTCGATCTTCATTTTATTCCCAATTAAATAATTCGCACTCGATGAAATGAAAGGAAAAAAAATTCCATTAAATTTCATTGTTCGGTACTTTCCTTTAGGATGGATGAAAAATACACTAGTGGAATTAGTTCTGGACACTTTTAATAGAAATTAACTTTTTTTTTTCATATTTAGGCAGAATATTCTGCTACGCCGAAATGATAATGTTTTTTATTTTAATCTGTAATATTTCTGCTTAGCATCTGCACGTGATTAGTTTTGTAAATGTTTGTATTTTTTTAATTAAAAAATACAAAGTAAGAATTTAATACTTTTTTGTTTGTTAGCGTCCAGAATTATCTCCACTGTTGTACAAATTAAGGCTAAAACACCCGAGATTTCAAATTCTCAAATATAAAGCTAAAGCTTCATCCAAGTTGATAAATATTTCGTCGAACAATAGATCCACAAATTATCAGTTCGCATTGACGGTACTCGTTTCGAGTGTGTAATTTGAAAAGGCTCGTGCGAGCAGTTTTTCTCCGCACGTATGATCGCGAGAAAGGGAGAGCTCGTCCATCCACCAGGAAGTGGACAATGTCCATATACGCGAACGAAGTACCACTCGATGGATAAATACGGGCAAGGGGCTTATTTGCTATTGTACGAATGACAGAAGGAAATAACGGAGAAATGGGAGGAAAAATCGGCGGGCGATGTCCGATTTAAGTTCTTGCAAAGGGCAAGGATCAAAAGACAGTTTTTACCTACCATTAAGTAATATATACACGCTTGCACAGCCATTGGAAGGAAAGAGCGAACCGGAGATTTCTCATTTCCAGGTAATTAATTTACAATGAAACGGTCCCCCGGCTCGTCTTCCCGCGAGTAGACATATATATGTATAACCATAGATAGGGGAGTTAATCCTTGTTTCGAGGGTTACTTATGGGCCTACCGATCTTTTGCTTAAAGGGTGCTACTCTTTTCAACCTCATTTATATATATATATATATATATATATATATATATACCCACACCCACCCACACACCTACCCACATCCACCATACAACATATATATTTATATACAATGCCGGCTAAAAGTTTGGGTACACTAGTCGAAATTTCTTACCGCACTAAAAGTTAGATAGCGAACTCAAAAATAAAGATAACTGAATTTTCCAAGTGGCGTTTTAAAGAGGACAAATTTACCTTCATTTTGATTTTTTTAGAAAATTCTTTACGATTTTTTTTCGCCCTGGTACGCACTTTTGAACGTGGCCATTTTTCGGCTATTTTTTGACCGTCGATAATTAACTGCAAAATTTGTGGAAAATGTTTTCCTCGATTTTTTCCATGGTACACTTAAAAAGGATATCATAATCCATATTTTTATTTTTTAGAAAGTCTCGTACGTCTTTTCTTCGGCCCATTATTGCATTTTTAGCTAAAAAAGACATGTTTTTAGGGAAAAAAGCGGCATCGAAGAACTATAGGGTTTCAGAGGAAATGTCAAGAGGGTAAAAAGTTGCCTGGGTTCACACTGGAGTGGGTAGAATTTTTTCAGAAATTTTGTTTGGACATTTTTTTTTGTTTTTACCATTTTTGGTTGGAACTTTGATGAGTGCAGAGGCTCCACTTTGGAATTACGGCGTCTAGGACAATATATTGAGAAAGAAAATTTGTTTACATTTTTCCTTTTAATTAACTACAATTTTTTAACATTTTTTCACTTTCATTTTGTCATTTTTATTTTAAAAAATAAAAAAATCGAAAAAAGTGGTGTGTGGGTGGGTGTGGGTGTGTGTGGGTGCGCGGGTGTGTGTGGGTGGGTGGGTGTGGGTGTATGTGTGTGCGTACGTGTGTGGGTGTATGTGTGTGCGTACGTGTGTGGGTGTGTGTGCGTACGTGTGTGGGTGTGTGTGCGTGTGTATATGCGTGTATTTACTACGTACAAATTGCTGGGTTCGTTGTTACTCCGATTCAATACACACAAGACTACATCCCTGTTCGGATTCTCCCGCTGGATGGCTCCTTCCCCCCGGTGTGTATCGCCACTCGCGGATACTCTTCAGACCTTTTGTTTAGCCCCAGCACAAATTTCCCCCCGTCCTTACATTCGATGAACTTTTGACGCCCCTGTGCTTTTTTTTCTTCTTTCTTTCTTTTTCCATAACGAGACCAACTATCGTGGTTTGATTCGTTTGGGGGTTGATGCTCGTGCTAAAAAGTCTGGTCGAGTGCTCGAATCGTGATTGAATAATCTTGTTGGTGGCTCGCGAAAGAAGGAAGGGTGAAATTAATTACAAGAAAGGTACATGTAGCTGAATTCGAGGATGTGTGGGTTTCAAAATGTTTTTTGAGCAATTGGTGCGGAGGAGAGAAACACGTTTTTTTTTTTCATGTTTAGCCGGCACAATTTTGGGTTTTCAACAAAGACTCCGTCATATTCGTAATCGTCGACAAATTTTTCATCGGACAGTCTTCCGCAATATATCAAAAATCGAAGAAAATATTTCGACTGTTCTCCCCATTTTTTCAAAATCGCCAAGATCCTTAAATTTCAAACGACCGCAGCGACAATCCTATCAAGGGAAGACAAACTTTTTGGGATATTTTGAAATGGATTTTGGTAGACTTAGAGAATACCGCTTGGTTCATCCCGATATCTTGATTAATCGTCCCGGAGAGGTTTCGACAAGATCTAAGGCGGACAACAGAGTGATGTTCCTCATAAGAATACAGAAAGTATACGATGATCCACTTTTCTTCGATTAAGGTGTAGGTCGAGAGGATACCCGGTGCTTGTAGGAATGCATTTATAATTGCCGCGTCGAGAATTCAAGGAGTCTGCGGACTTGTCTGCAAGATAATTCCAGTGTATCCACACATTGGTGTATTATTGGCGTGAACTGGAGGAGCGAATGTTACACGGTACTTGCTGTGTGTGTTTCACGGTTGTAAGCGCGCTTGACGGTACTAAAATCTGCACACGTCTCTGTCCATGTATATATATATATATATACGCGAAGGTGTGTTGTATCGTACATCAGAATCGTACGTCCGTTGCCTCGAGGATCGAGGGGTTGTCGAAGAGAGACGGAGAGATCTCATCGATAGGTAATTGCCGTTACAAACGTCGGCGGGAGACGAGAAAAAATAGGACGTGAGTCGTGTGCTACAGGGTGATTCACAATAGTTTTTCCGTCGACCAAAATATATAGTCTTGTCTGCGAATTCGTCCACGTGGATTTTAGCATTTGACCGAGAGAAGAAATAAAAAAATAATGAATAAATAAAATAGAAACAAAATGAAAAATAAAATAAATAAAGGGAGAGAGAGAGAGAGAAAAAATGAGAAATGGAGAAAGGAGGCAGAGTGTCATATTTCTCAGACGAACTTTTACTCATGCGAACTTTTACACCCCATTTCAACCCCTTAAGAATTGATTTTCGAAAAATCTTTTCTTAGTGCACCTCTACACCTTCTAAAAAATATATCTTCCAAATTGAATGTTTCTATCTTCAGCGGTTTAGGCTGTGCGTGGTCTATGTGTCAATGAGTCACACACCTAGTCAGTTGCTCACAGACTAGTTTTATATGTATAGATAGATTAGAATACTTCATAGTACGAATTGTAGCACTAGAATTCGCAGACACTTGACAGGATTTATATTGTCAAAGATATTTTGCGGTTCAATGAGGTGTGTAAATTAAGTAATGAGACTGGCAACGTAGCGTTCGATCTGGCAATACTTGGGACGCGGGACATGAAGGGGCAGCAGGTGAACATGTGATACGCCTTCAGTACGAGTTTGAACTCGCTAGAGTCATTTGATTGTCCGTAGCGATCGTTTTGTAGTGAAACAGTTTTTTTTCTACTGCGTTCCAAAAATGAGTGACATTAAATTCAAGCAACGGTATGCTATCAGGTTTTGCTTCAGACTTGGGCACAGTGCAACGGAAACTTTTGCAAAACTTCGGCAGACTTACGGAGACAGTGTTTTGTCAAGGGTCCATGTTTCTCGCTGGATTGAGGCATTTTCAGAAGGAATAGAGTTAATTGAAGATGAACCACGCAGCGGAAGGCCTTCATCTTCAAGAACCGATGAAAATGTCGACAGAATCCGGGATCTTGTGCGTTTAGATCGTCTCTTGACAGTCAGAATGATCGGAGAAGAGTTGAATTTGACTCGCACCACAGTTCATCAGATTTTCACCAATGAATTGGGGATGAGAAAAATTGCTGTCACACAGCAATTTCAATAAACGAGTTTTTGGCCAGTAAAAACATTCCGGTGGCTCCTCAGCCTCTTTATTCGCCTGACTTGAGTCCTTGTGACGTTTTCCTTTTTCCGAGATGGAAAAATCACCTCAAAGCGCGTCATTTTGGGACACTCGAAAACATTCAAACGGTGTAACCGACCAGCTGAAGGTTATTCCAGTATCTGAGTTCCGGTACTGCTATGAGTATTGGAAGAACCGTCTCCAGCGCTGCGTGGCTTCCCAAGCAAGTTATTCTGAGGGAGACAATATTGAATAGTAATTCTATTGGAATGAAAATAAATGACGAAAACCAGTCTCATTACTTAATTTACCCACCTCGTATACAATTAAATATATTTTAATGAATTAATTTTAGAGTCTTGAGTTTCTTCTTGATTTAAGTTCGAATGGTAGATGAAGGAAAATGACGAGGAAAGTTTTCGTTTATTTCGGGCCTATTCGCGTTGCATCATATTCTGAACGAGCCTGTACATAAACGTATGCATAGATCGATGCAGCATCGCAGAAGAGGAGCCCATTGGGGGGTAGCATGTATACAGTCGCAGAGTCGACGACAGACGTAGGGACCCTTGATCGTAAAAAATAATTGAAAGTACAGGAGAGTAGAATAGAGAAAGAGAGTCAGAGAAAGGGCGAGAGAGAGAAAGAGAGCGAGCGAGAGAGAGAGAGAGAGAGAGAGAGAGAGAAGAAGAGAGGAAGAAGGACGAGAAGGGAGCTCGAGACGAAAGCTCGGGAGTCTCTCCCGTTCCAACGACGAAAAAAAAGAAAAAATAATCCTGGCGAGAACGGATGCAAGCCGGAAAATGACAATCACTAGGTTGGACGCCCGAGTATGTCTCTCTGTGTGTCAATGCTTGCGACTCTGTCTGACGTCGTTCCCGAGGGTGTTCACGACCAAGGGTGTGCAACGTACATATCGTGAGGGGTTGAACGATTCTCCGGTTGCAGGAGTAACGACGAGGGTGATCGGGGGAGGGGGGGGGGGGGGTGTCGTAAGGGAAGAGGGTAGAGGGGGAATGTAACACCCTCGTATACGTGAACCTGCCGCGGGGTCTCGAGCAAAGCCATCGAGAAATTTACTCCCGTGCAAGAGTGCCTTGACAACTTCCGGACTTTCGGACCTCTCGGCTTCCTCATATATCGCTGTGACTTAACACTTTTTTTTTCATTCCTTCCGAGCGCTTTTTCCATCGAACGGCCTCGAATCTCGTACAAATTCGATCGACCGATGAGCACTGACAATGAGAGCACCGTGCGAATTAAGAAATAAACGAATTAAGAAGAAAAAAGAAAGTTGCATTCGACAATGTCTGCTTTTACTTTGAGACGAGGAGAATGCTATGAGTGCCTACAATGCAAATCCATGGGTATTATTCGTTACACGTGAAGTGTGTAATTTTAAGAATTAACACGTCTAATTGCCATACACAACTTGAAACAATGCACTTTATGTGTGTTGTAGAGAATTCAAAATACCCGGGTAGAAATATTGTCATGGGTACAGTCCGATTCAGATTAGGATCCTGGTTTCTCAATCCAGGATCCAGTCGGATATCGGATTGGATCTGGGAGCGAAATGTAACGCTCGCAAATAGGATTCCAGCCAGGATCCTAATCCGGAACTATTGAGGACTCCAGTCAGAATCCAAATAGACACTTTGCATAGGATCCAGGGTAGAATTTCGAACTTTTAGAACAAAATCTAATTCGATATCGAATCCGATCCCAGGGATGAATGTAAAAATCACCAGGAGATACCGGATCCGTATCAACTGAAGACACTGGATGTTTTCTGAAATCATTTATTCAAGGATCTGAAAAGGATTGGGTAAAAATTGGTGCTACAGTATAACTGTCAAAACTTATATATCTTAATAACAGAATTTCGAACAAAATTCATTACATTTAATAAAAAATGTCGAAAAAAAAACAATATATAGACCTTGAAAGACTTACACTTCCGGGAGAAAAGTTATATAGGTTATTTATTCTAAGTAATTATATTTAAATTAAATGGAGAGCGTTCGAACCAGAGTTGTCCAAAATCTGTATCAGGCGTTACGTTTTGCTCGATACAAATGTATCGAGCTGATGGGCACGACTGATCGGTCCCCCATCCGAGTATTGGCTTCGCTGCTTGACAAGGGCGATCGTCGAAGCGCGCCACCATAATTCATACCTGTCTTCATCATTTTGTCAATTATAATCGTTACTTCAGAATGCACAATTCGTGTAACCGGTTGATTAAATTGTTCCCGGGCACTCGTGCAATTTTTCCCATTAATTTGTAGCAGAGAACACAACTCCCTCTTCTCGCCGTGTCTGACCTTTTTTTACTTCTTTGTTGCCCTTGCGTCGTGCGCGTTCGTCTTGATGAATGGGGAGCGCGGGAAAGTATATACTGCTCTCGATGGCGGAATCCCAAAGGAAGAAAGAGATCGAGAGAGAGAGAGAGAGAGAGAGAGAGAGAGAGAGAGAGAGAGAGAGAGAGAGAGAGAGAGAGAGAGAGAGAGAGAGAGGAGAGAGAGAGAGAGAGAGAGAGAGAGAGAGAGGGATGCTTATTAGTTATCAGTAGCAATGTGCCGCAGTACTCGCTCTCGCGAGAGGATCTCTCGAGTACGCCGCCATATCTCTCCAAGAGTCCAGCGCGGACCTACAAACGGCCAAACGAAAAATGGTTTACAAATGTGGGAGCCCCAAGAATGGAGGAAGGAGATTGAATGGGTTTCTTTGAATTATCCAGCGAGGCCGCTTGTTTTGTATGGACACATTATATTCCGGCATTTACGAGTGTGTGTACCGCACTATACATATTGTGTGTGTATGTGGGTGTATGTATGTTTCGGTCCAGCAAAGGCTAGCATACATACATTTTTGTTCATCCACAGATGTACAATTACAATTTACCTATACGTACATGCAATTTGTGTTACGCACGAACAATCTTCTGCATACTGTACAGGCTCGTTCATAAAAAGTCTACTCTCGTTACGTAAATCGACAGTGATTTGTTTTCTTTCTCATCCCACACGTTTGCGACTGTTGTACTCTACAAATTTTATATATGGCTATAACCCAAACAAACGTTTTTCATCAAAGTAGAAATTTCAACATCTAAAAGAGATTGCACTCCCTCTCTCATGAGAGTTTGCGTTTATTCTCTTTGTCTCTCTCCACGTCCCTTTGGCTTTTACCCCACAGTCGATACTTCCGTATGTCTGGTTTCTTAGAGTTACTCTCCGGATTATTGTCCATAGCCATTCGTGCCCTAGTGCACCGTATTCGCACGAGGGCACAGGTAAACTGAGGGAAAACCTTGCGGCAATACAGGCTGATATGTGGATCCATTGCGTTGACTGTCAGGAAGTCAGTGGATCCAGTAGAACAAAGCCAGGGTGTGGTTGAGCGGTCACCCATTCGAGTATTGGCCCAGGCCAACGCTGCTTACCGTCAGTTGCATTTTCTCATAATCAGAATGGTACGGATCGGTATCTCCTGGTGATTTTTACATTGATCCCTGAGATCCGATTCGATATCGAAGTAGATCTTGTTCTAGAAGTTCGCGATTTTAGCCTGGATCCTATGCAAAGTTTCTATTTTGATTCTGACTAGAGTCCTTAATAGTTCCGGATTAGGATCCTGGCTGAAACCTAAATCCATAGAAACCCATAGAAAGCCAAACCCGAAGATCCATAGAAACCCAAACAAGCTCATATCGAGAGCGGAACGATTCAATGATTTTGTCTCCATAGCCTCCAATGATAAAAAATCATAGAAACTCAAACCCATAGGAACCCATAGAAACCCAAGTCCAACGATAGAAACTCAAACAAACATATATCGAGAGCGAAATGATTCAATGATTTTGTCTCCATAGCCTCTAATGATCAAGAATGATCGAAACCCAAACCCATGGGAACCGATAGAATCCATACTCATAAAAAAACCCATAGAAACCAAAACGCAAAGATAAAAACCCATAGAATCCAATAAAACCCATAGAGACTCAGACCCAAAGATAGAAATCCAAACAAACCCAATGATTTTGTCTCCATAGCTCCCAATGATCAAGAATACATAGATAGGTCATCCTAATACCGAAGTCTCGGTACTGTCGAATGTTCTGAATGGGCCTGTACACGTGTATATTCGCGTCTCTCCGGAGATCCTCTATACAGAATCAGAGCCACGATTCGCACAAGAGAGTTGAAAGAGCAAAAGCATCATCAGCAGTAGTTGGCTGTATATACATCAGACTTGTGTCTGACGCTTCTGTGTGTCCGCTACTCTCTCTCGCGCGTTTTCTTTCCGTGCGGAGACGGACTCTCTTTCTATTTCTCTCTCTCTCTCTCTCTCTCTCTCTCTCTCTCTCTCTCTCTCTCTCTCTTCTCTCTCTCTCTCTCTCTCCCTCTCTCTCTCTCTCTCTCTCTCTCTCTCTCTCTCTCTCTCTCTCTCTCTCTCTCTCTCTCTCTCTCTCTCTCTCTCTCTCTCTCTCTATGGCGATACGGTACGGACTTTTGCAAGTAGGTTCACCTATAGAATACAACCTCCGCTATGAAAGTTTCCTCTCTTGGTTCCTCTTTCCCTCTTCCCCTTTCTCTTGCCCGACTCTCTTGTGAGGCTCTCCCTCCCTCCCTCCCTCTCTCTCTCTCTCTCTCTCTCTCTCTCTCTCTCTCTCATTCTTCCTGTCATCTTCTGAAAAGAATAATATCTCCCTTTGAAACATTAGCAATTCTATGATTGCTGGCTTTATTTGCTCTCGTGCTTTTGCTGCTGCTTTTAGGGTCGCTCACCGAGCTTTTGCCTCTCTTGAATTCTCCCATTCTCTCATATTTCTCATCGCCCCTTACCATCCTCGCGCTGTTCTCTCGTGCTCCGCAACAAGGATACACGTCTCGTTCTCTCTCTCTCTCTCTCTCTCTCTCTCTGTCTTTCTCTTCCTCATGGTTTTCTTTCACTCTATATGGACGGCGACTCCGCTGTTGGACGCGTTAGTCGTCATCATCGTCGACGACGTCGACGTAGTCGTCGACGTCGTGCGGAAAGAAAAATGCCTGAGCCATAGTCTTGCCACGAAAAAAAAAAAATGTATTAGAGTGTATATTCTTCAGGTATATAGAGTGATACGCGCACGGCTCGAGCGCCATCCAGTTATTATACGTAATGGTACATTATGTTATTTATATTTGTTTACGTGCCCGGCACTCGGGATTCCTCTATGTAAAAATGCCTGTGTAAGGATAAATATGTGTGTCTGGCTTTCAGTGAATTATACTTTACATTATAGCTTTAATTAATGACTCATCAGGACAAATTCACCTCCATTATTAGCACGTAGATACTTCTCGGTTGACGGCTTCAAGTATATAAATATATATATTTATGTAAGGTATTATATGTCAGCCTAATGGGAGCCAGACCTTTACAGTTTGTCCATTTCTGTATTGGTCCCTCTTACAATCAAATGGAATGACTGGTGGTTTTTTTCACTTAAATGAATATTTTTATTAGGAACATTTCTAGTGTTGCTTTTTTAAATATATAAATGATTTTTCAAAATAAAACGTTATTTATCTCGTAAGAATACTTTCAGCTACAAATCAATTTCTTTTTGGCAACGAAACGTGACAATTGGAGGACAAGATAATGAAAAACAGAATTCTGCTAGAAGTAATATTTTTTTACGTGAATAATTATCAATATTTTTGAGTATAAAAAACACCTCCACTTGGCAAGACTGTTTATTAATAATGTGTAAATTCCCGACTCCGTCATCCCAAAACTCTCGGCAGAAAAAAATATTGAAAATCTATCGGTGTCGTTCAACTTTACTGCAACTAAATTTCGAAGAATAACTTAGGAGGTGTGTAAATTAAGTAATGAGACTGGCAACGTAGCGTTCGATCTGGCAATACTTGTGACGCTAGAGTCATTTGGTTGTCCGTAGCGATCGTTTTTTCGTGAAACAGTTTTTTTTTCTAGTGCGTTCTAAAAATGAGTGACATCAATTTGGAGCAGCGCCTGCTTCAGACTTGGGCACAGTGCAACGGAAACTTTTGCATAACTTCAGCAGGCCTACGGAGACAGTGTTTTGTCAAGGACCCAGGTTTTTCGCTGGTTCAAGGCATTTTCAGAAGGAATAGAGTCGATTGAAGATGAACCAAGCAGCGGAAGGCCTTCATCTTCAAGAACCAAAGAAAATGTCGACAGAATCCTGATTCTGTGCGTTCAGATCGTCGCTTGACAGTCAGAATGTGATCGGGGAAGAGTTTAATTTGACTCACACCACCGTTCATCAGGTTTCACCAATGAATTGGGGATAAGAAAAATTGCTGTCACACAGCAATTTTAATAAACGAGTTTTTGGCCAGTAAAAACATTCCTGTGGCTCCTCAGCCTCCTTATTCGCCTGACTCGAGTCCTTGGGACTTTTTCTTCTTCTCGATGATTGAAAAATCACCTCAAGGGACGTCATTTTGGAACACTCAAAAACATTCAAACGGCTGCAACTGACCAGCTGAACGCCATTCCAGTATCCGAGTTCCAGCACTGCTATGATGATTGGAAGAACCCTCTCCAGCGTTGGGTGGCTTCCCAAGGAAGTTATTTCGAATCAGACAATATTGAATTGAATTCTATTCGAATTAAAACAATTGGAAAAAAAAATCAGTCTCATTACTTAATTTACACACCTCGTGTCGCAACGTATGCGGGCACTTGAAAAATGTCTCACTAATGGGAAAGCCCCACGGTTACTTTGTCATAAAATTATGGAATTAAGTACCGAATAAAAGTGAAAGGCCCAAAAGAGCCAGGAGTTTGTCAAGTTGACGTGAAATGCCTCATATGTACGAGCATTCGCTGGCTCTTCTTCGTATAGTCTTATCCAGCAAGTATTCATATACATACCGGATGCAACCTTTATACAAAGAAGTTATTGTGACGTATGTGGAGATCCCAGTGTGGCATAAGGAAGAAACAACGCACACTTCGCACTTGGCACTGACAAAAAAATCCGGCTCTGTACACATACATGTGTATGCATGTGTACGTGCCTGTATACATTCTCACGTACAGGGGGCTTCGAATAATTCAGTCCACTAAATGTTTCTTACACTCCTACTATTTATGGCAATTTACAAAAGGTACTGCTTGATGCCCTTAAACTGAACACACTATTGCAACAAACATCGTGTTTTCGATCAAGCGGTGCTTGTTGAAATTAAACACGTCTGTGCGAAAATTAAAGCAACTGAACGAATGTTTCACTTACAATAATTAATAAGATTTCAGACATGTATTATTAGGGAGAACTATCCTGTTTCTTTGCAGCCTATTTGTTTGGATCATTAGCGGAAGACTGTCATTTTGTTTCGATGCTTTCACTCAGGTGCGAAAAAAAAGTGGAGAAGGCAAAGAAAAAGCCCGAACACGCGTTCTATTGCTTAAGATGACAGGTAAAAACCTCTTGTGTTTTACACCTTTGGAAACTTTTCATTTGTTTGTTTTTAAAATGGATATTTTTGCACGGATGGAAAATGGCGGAAAATGCTTTGAGAGATTGATTTGCTTTAAGTTTGAGAGAGAGAGAGAGGGAGAGAGAGGGAGAGAGAGAGATTCATTCATTCATTCATTATTATGCCCTAGTTAATAACTTTGAAAAAGAGTTGGCAGTAGAGCAATTCTTTGTGCCTTTAGAATTCAAGCACATGACATTCTGAATTGGAAACAACTAAATGCCGTGAATTCCGAATGACAACAGAAGTTACAATAAAATTGAAATAAAATATAAGCCGCAACAAGTTGTATTGGCCGTTAGGAGTGCTGAAAAATAGTACCAATCAGTTTATAAAGAGGAATTCAGTAAAAATCAAATGTAAGCTGATTATTTAAACGTCATTATGAAATAATTATCAAACGTCATTGTGAAAAAATTATGAACCGTCGTTACGGAAAAATAATAAAACGTCATTATGAAAAAATTATGAAACGTCATCGTGAAAAAATTATGAAACGTTATTACGAAAAAAATTATGACAGGTCGGTATGAAAAAAATATGAAACGTCATTATGAGAAAATGATAAAACATCATTACGAAAAAATTATGAAACGTCATTACAAAAAAAAATCATGAAACGTCATTATGAAAGTATTATGAAACGTCATTGCGAAACGATTATGTGAGGTCTTTATGAAAAAATTATGAAACGTCATTATGAAAGAATAATGAATCGTCATTTTGAAAAAATTATGAAACGTCATTACGAGAAAAATATGAATCGTCATTATGAAAGAATTATGAAACGTCATTATGAAAGAATAATGAAACGTCATTTTGAAAAAAATTATGAAACGTCATTACGAAAAAAATATGAAACGTCATTATGAAAAAATTATGAAACGTCATTACGAAAAAAATATCAAACGTCATTATGAAAAAAATGATGAATCGTCATTATGAAAAAATTATAAATCGTCATTATTAAAAAATTATGAATCGTCATAATGAAAATAATATGAAAGAGCGACAGAGAGAGGGGGAGAAGACATGAAGATACTTTGGTAACCGTCAGTTTTCATCTGTACGAGCCACCAATCTCCCGCTGTATCAGTTTTTTAAAACCATATATATATATATATATATATATATATATATATATATATGTTCAAATCCGCGAGTATATATGAAGCGTTAAACGTATATTTGCGCGATCTATACTCTCGCGATCATCGCGCCGCGCATCATTATAGTATAAGTAGTTTTAAATTACACCGTGTACATACGCAAGAACGATAAAGCCGCCGCAGCAGCACCGCCCGGCGCCGCGTCGGCTCTGCCACAGGCTGATTACACCTTCGTTCATCCCGTGTGTTTTTGTCATCGAGTGTATGCTCGCTGGCTGAATATAATCAGCGAAAAGACTGGATATCCGACCTCCACAAAATTTCTTCAATTTTTTTTCTCCTGGTCGTGAAAATAGCGGATTTTGTGCAAACGTAAATTCTAGCAATATTTACGATGAATTGAGCATTGTCCATTCTGATGAACATTTCCGTCGGGCGAACAAGCACGATTGCTTTTTTATGTCGATCGATTGAGAAAAAAAAAGAGGCACTCGTTCGATGCAAGGATCGAATTAATTCGATTGAATGCGAATTTAATTACAATTCAATCGTTATTCGAATTGATTTTATCCTTCCGTCAAATATATATATATATA
>OZ010720.1:22451426-22481619 GCA_963932345.1 Ophion ventricosus
GGAAGTGCATTTTCACAAATTTCCTATTACAGGGAAACGCTTTGTGTGCATGAAAAATTATTTTGGAAAAGTGAAGAAAAAAAAACAGATCTATTAGAGGCTCGGATGAAAGTCGTAAACATTTAAAAAAAAGTGAATTCAAGCACGAAAATTTGCTGTAAAGGAATTTTTAAAATATTTTTAAATAACTACAAAATATTCACTGACAAATAATGAAAAGTACTGAGAATGACTAAAACACCAGAGAATGGACAAAAAAAATACACTAAGCCTAAAATAATTTAAAAAAAGATATCGAAAATTCATTTTTTATTTTATTCGGATTTTATTTAAACGCAGATATATTAAATATTCGAATTAAATAGAAAGTAAATAAAAATTAAATCAAATATTTTTCCAAACAGTCATTTTGAACTTTTATACAAAACGTCCTGACAAAAAATTCCCTCGTCAGGGAAGCTAGCATCGAAAAGCAGAATTTTAATACCGTCGATTAATATAATTAGACCAGGTATACCGGCAATCCATACGGCGAATCGAAAAGCGCGCAATCGATTGCATTTTAGTTAATGACGTGTGTCAGCGATTATCTCGTTACGCATGCCCCGTCGCGCAGCGTTGACGTTGTGTCGTTGTGTCCGCGGACGGTTTTAGAATGAAAAAGAAGCAAAAATGAGATGAAAAAAAAGAAGAAAATAAAAGAAAAGAGCGACGACGGGGAATAATGAAGAGAGGGACCTACTTTCTATCGTAGTTAGCCTACTGCCACGCTCCGTTAGGCCAGTACGAGCATCCGGTAATGCCCCCGGGGCTAACACTCTCGCTATCTATTTGCGCACGCTGCACGACGTGATGCTGTCCCCTATATGCTATGCTGGTCCAGCATCAGAGACAAACTATGATCCATGGAGAGGGCCTCTCCCTTTTCTTACTTCACCCTGTTCACCTTCGTATCCTTCGCGTGCAGAAATATTGTCATGGATACAGTCCGATTCGGACTAGGATTCTGGTTTCTCAATTGCGATCCAGTCGGACATTGGATCGGTTCCGGGAGTCAAATGTAACGCTCGCAAATCGGATTCCAGCCAGGATCCTAATCCGGATCTATTCAGGACCCTAGTCAGAATCCAAATAGAAACTTTGCATAGGATCCAGGCTGAAATCCTGAACTTCTAGAACAAGACCTGGTTCGATATCGAATCGTATTCCAGGGATGAATGTAAAAATCACCAGGAGATAACGATCCGTATCAGCTGGAGATGCTGGACGTTTTTTTTAAATCATTTATTCAAGGATCTAAAAAACGATTAGGTAAAAATTAGTGCTACGGTATAACTGTCAACATATATTTTAATAACAGAATTTCGAACAAAATCTTTAACATTTAATACATTTTTTTGAAAAAAAAAACAATATACAGACCTTGAAAGACTTATATTTCCTGGGGAAAAGTGATACAGGTTATTTGTTCTATGTACTTATATTTAAATTAGATGGAGATCGTTCGAACTAAGAAAATATGTATTTAATTTGCTAAGAAAAGTGTATTTTATACCACTTCTAGGGAATCCATATCATATCCCGATCGGAATCTGATCGGAACTTAGGTATCCCTAAGAAATTTCTGCACGGGTTCTTGTAGCCAATCCGCAAAATTGCAACAAACACAAGAAAAACCTTGTTGTTTTTTCGATATTTTAAGAGGCCAGTCCACTTTGGAGCCACGAAAAAAAGGCTATTTTCGCGATTTTTTTTGAGGATTTTATAAAAGATATAAATATAAAAGTTGTTGGGCTTGATAAATAAAGTCTTGAAATACATTAAAAAAAAATTTAATTCATTTTTATTCATTTCTAAGTACAAAAACTATAGTTTAACGTAACGCCTCAAAAATAGGTGGGCTAGGTAGCTCCATCACAACTCGGCAACGGCTTGTCTGAAAAAAAAAATCAAAGTCCATTAGATTCAGTATGACACCAGCTACAAAATGACCCTCGGATATAAAGTTTTATCAAAAAACAAAAAAATGGCAGATGAAAAACCAAAAAAGTAAAAAAAAACGCGTTTTTTTCGCAGTTTTTCGAAAAAAAAGAGTAAAAATCAAAATTTTAAAACCATCGAGGGTCATCTTGTTGCGAACCATGTTTACAATATGTGGTTCAAATTTCAAGAGAATCGGTTTATTAGTTTTAGAGATACGATGGAGCTAGATTTTGAAAACGTTGTTTCGAGAAAAACGCGTTTGAAGTGTTATACTATGAAAAACTCTTACCTAAACTCAATCGGCAATTCCTGCACCGTACAAAATCCCTTCTGATTCCTCATCATCGTCGATTTCTTCAAGTCTTGCTTGCTTTCGTTTGATTCTGGTCTCTTTTGAGCACTCAGAACTGCGGCGGTTTGCAGAGCGAACACGCTCGTCATCGCGATTGTCGGCGAATCCGACGTTCAGGTAAAAAAAAATACTTAGACAGCTCGGATTTTCATAAAATTTTGACACAATATTTCTGAATGTATGTACTTTTGAAAACAGTAAAAAAAATCGATTTTATGAAATTTTCAAAGTGGACTGGCCCGAGTGAAAACCCGAGAAAAAAATTGATTGCTCTCAAAAGGTGCCTAAGGATCTTAAAAATAAAAAACCAAAAAATTGTCGGTGGACAACATCTGTAAATAGCCCAAACAGTTGTAATCTGTGCCTGGAGGTGGACGCGAAGCGCATCAAGTTTCCGAATACTCGCTGCCTGAAGCTCCGAAAGACCCATCGGGTCAGCTTGAGGTCCACCCAATTTCGATGAATTTCATGATTTCACTGAAAAAAAAAATCCCAAAATATGCCAATTTTTTCTCGTTCTAGAGTAGCCTAACTCCTTAACTCAACTTGTCGGTGTTGCCCGTGGTAGTTGCACGTAGTGCATCATTGTTTATGCCGCTTTGTTGGATACTCAGAGTTCTGTATGGAGGAAAAAGCAAGTTTGTCCTACGAGAATTCCTGGTCCAGCAGGGGCCATTCACTTGCTACACTAGAGAATTCCAGATTTACGTCGATGCTTCTTATGTCGGCGAGGAGAAGAACAACGCGAGCAACATCACGGCGACCTGGTGTCCAGGGTCTTCCTCTCTCTCTCTCTCTCTCTCTCTCTCTCTCTCTCTCTCTCTCTCTCTCTCTCTCTCTCTCTCTCTCTCCCTCCCTCTCTCTCTCCCCCTCTCTCTCTCTCTCTGCCCGTCTTGGAGTGCTTTGTGTAACAGTACCTCACTAGCAGTATCATCTCGTATTTGAGTACGTGTGCATTGATTGATATACACGTGTACATGGACAAGTAGATAGAAGTACATAGAAGTAAAGGGCGTCTCGAAATGACCTGACATTTTTAATTGCGCGCCATAATTTTTTCTTTGTGGCGAACATAGAGTACTAACCTTTGACAACTGGCATCAGGAAGTACTGAGGTTTAGTCATGGAGAATTACACGATCGAGCAACGCATAGATATTGTGGAAAATTTCACTGTGTAACAATGCAGTTATTGTAGACGCAGTTTCATGCTCGTGTTATCTCGCGCCGCGGCGATGTGAATTGGCCACCAATTTCGTGCGATTTGACGCCATTGGACTTCTTTCTTTTGGCTTTTCTGAAAGGAAACCTGTATGCCAATGATCCATAGACCATTTCGGAGCTCGAGGAAGCAATTGGACCATTAATGCAAATTAGTCCGCAATTATGCCAAAATGTTATTGAACATTTCATGAAAAGATTGAACGTTTGCAAAGAGGAACGAGGTGGCCATTTATTGGATATTGCATTCCACACATAACCTCCATATTTGTACTTTACATTAAAATAAAAATATTCATACTTTTCAAATAAATAATACGTTTTATTAATAAATTATAAATGTCAGGTCATTTTGTGACACGCTTTATATATTGGCAAATTATATTTTCAATCCCTTATGTCTATGCAAGGTTAATTATCAGGACGTCAGGAGGCTTTGAACACACTCATGCAATTTTTTTTCAAGCGTGTCGTTAATTTTGGGACGAGATGGACCTGGAAATGACTTTTGAATGGATATGGTTGACATAGAATGGCTCCGTAAGTATCTTCTCCCATAAACATATATATATATATATATACATCCCAACACATACAGGGTGAGTCACGAGAAACTTGGTTACGTGGAAAAAATATTCCATTCCATTTAAAAAAAAAACTTTGATGACCTTGAAAAAAAAACGAAAAAAAAATAAATAAAAAACAAATTCAAAATAGCCATGTGCGTCCTTTCAAACCATTCAAATTGCAATATGTAGGGTAGGGAGGGACATGTTGAGCAAGTTTGGAATTATCGCCCTGTTATTCCTTAACAGTCTGCCGTAAAAAAATGAAACCTACTTGGTCAATAGGAAGATTTATCTCGGAAAAAAACTTTGGATAAATCTGCAGAATTAGGGCTGCAGCTCAAAACCGCTCCAAATTTTTTTCTAATGTTTGTTATCACTAAAACAATGATATCCCATGTAATATTGTGGCGGGGAAGGCCGAAATTTCCCATAAAATCCATAAGTTATCGGATTTTTAAATTTAATCAAACGGGGGACAAAATAACGTACTTGCGGACATTTCACATTTATGTTGAGGGTGGGGTATTTGAAAATAAACCTTCGTCAGTCACACACACACATATACGCACACACACACATTGTAAGAAGGAATGAAAAGGGACACCGCATAATAACATTATGAGAAGATATATTTGTAATGCCAGTATTCACGAAATAATGGATTGCGACGGATGTATTATTTCGCTTACCGATGCTATTATAAAATTTCAAAATCCCATAGGTTTAGCAATTTTCCCATAATTTATGGGAAATTTTGGCCTCCCCCACCATAATATTGCATGGGATATCATTTTTTTAATGATAACAAACGCTAGAAAAAAATTTGGAGCGGTTTTGAACTGCAGCCTTGATTCTGCAGATTTACCAAACTTTGTAGACGATATTCCTGTTATACTTATTGTTTCACAGATAGTCGCTCTCAAATGACTAAGGCTATATTTGCTCAACCTGCCCCGATAGTGGGGTAAGTTGAGCATCAGTATGAGGTAAGTTGGGCAAAGTAAGAATTGCATAAAAAAATTAAACGTATGCAACAAGATTTGGTATAATGCAGTAATAAACCAACAGTTGCTTGTTAATTAGTTAAGTTTGAAAACATTAACATTAATTGCAATGAACTTTGAAATATTTTTTCTCCTACAATGGTAGAAGAAAATCTTTAAATCACGTTTTAACTTTTGGGTGGAAAAATAATGAAACGTCCCATGTTACCGTCTCGTGCACCGCATGCAACCGGGCGATTGCGCGATGTGTTCCCCTTCCCCATATCTCTCTTTCCGCCATTTGATGCACCCGCGTGCGGTGCTTAGTTTTCCAGATATTTCGATTGTCCAACTTACCCGACTGCTCAACATGCCCCTCCCTACCTAACATACTTCGTATTCTCGAATCCAACAGAGATATTCAGGTGTTCTGTTTCTCGTGACTCACCCTGTATATATATATATATATATGTTGGTGTATTCGTATTTACGTGTGCGAGATTAGGTGAGAACGATGCGTACCAGGGAGAGAGAAGTATAGGCACGAACGTAAATCGCGTCTTCTTTTCTCGTGGTAACTCTCGACTCGAGGAGGCAGCATCCCAACTCGTGTAACCGGCACGACTCGATACACACTCGACCGACACGTTTCCCTCGGATGTATACGCGTTCCTCTATCTGGTAATACGAGAGGGAACACTCGCGGAAATTCTACGAATAAACGAGCCGACTCTTCGTATCTTTTCTGGAAGTGGCTCGCCTCTTAAGGATGTTCGATAGCTGACGAGCACTCGATTCTCTCTCTCTCTCTCTCTCTCTCTCTCTCTCTCTCTCTCTCTGTGTCTCTTTCTCTGCATTCAATTGGAGGAATGTCCATAGAAAATGTCTCACATTCGAATCAGCACAAAAACGTGAGGATGCTTTTTTTTCATGTTTAGTGCATTGTTCTGATGATTTATTTGGATGGCCCAATGAGGGGTGGTTGATGTTTCGTGACGATGGGAAAGTAATCGGTGCGGCCGTAGCAAGTGGATGGCGAATCTTGGATCAATAACGACGAATTCTAATCCATTTATGACAAATATAAAATGTATCCAACCGTTTTGTTTGGATTCATTCAGAAACCAGGCTTACGATGACGTAGCACAAATTCGTACCGTACGTTGACTGTAAATAATAAGAGAGAGAATAAAGTAACATAGCAAAAAGTATTATAATTATCGATACAGGTAAAACAGTACCGTGGCAGACTGACTGACTGACATATAGGAGGTGTGTAAATTAAGCAACGATACTGGAAATGTAGCGCTCCATCTGACAATACTTGAGATGCGGGACTTGGAGAGGTGGACATGTGATACGCCTTCAGTACGAGTTTGAACTCACTAGAGTCGTTTGGTTGTCCGTAGCGATTTTTTTCCTGAAACAGTCCTTTCTAGTGCCTTCTAAAAATGAGTGACATCAATTTCGAGCAACGGTGTGCTGTCAAGTTTTGCTTCAGACTTGGGCACAGTGCAACGGAAACTTTTGCAAAACTTCAGTAGGCCTATGGAGACAGTGTTTTGTCAAGGGCCCAGATTTTTCGGTGGTTCAAGGCATTTTCAGAAGGAAGAGAGTCGATTGAAGATGAATCACGCAGCGGAAGGCCTTCATCTTCAAGAATCGATGAAAATATCGACAGAATCCGGGATCTTGTGCTTTCGGATCATCGGTTGACAGTCAGAATGATCGGAGAAGAGTTGAATTTGACTCACACCACCGTTCATCAGTTTTTGACCAATGTATTGGGGATGAGAAAAATTGCTGGAACACAGCAATATCAATAAACGAGTTTTTGACTAGTGAAAATATTCCTGCGGCTCCTCAGCCTCCTCATTCGCCTGACTTGAGTCCTCGTGACTTTTTACTCTTCTCGAGATTGAAAAATCACCTCAAGGGACGTTATTTTCGGGACACTCGAAAACATTCAAACGGCTGTAATCGACCAGCTGAAGGCTATTCCAGTATCCGAGTTCCAGTACTGCTATGAGGATTGGAAGAACCGTCTCCAGCGCTGTGTTGCTTCCTGAGGAATTTATTTTGAGGGAGACAATATGGAATTATATTTCTATTCGAATTAAAAAATTGAAAAAAATCAATCTCATTACTTAATTTACACACGTTTTAGACAACGCACAACCTTTACCGCAGAAGATAGAAACCTGAAATTTGGACGATATGTTCCTTAGAAGGTGTAAGAGGTGCACTGTGAAAGGATTTTTTGCAAATCAACTCCTAAGAGGATGAAATTGAGTGTAAAAGTTTGTATGGAAAATTGCATCCCTTGCTTGTATCAACTTGAAACTTGGTACAAATATTCTTCAAAACAAATAATAAAACGCATATTTTAAGATTTTTCGCAACAACCCTTAATAAGGGGTGCAGCTGGTAATGAAGTTTCTATGAGCCAAATTCCACACGGGCGAAGCCTGCGAGCGGAAGTTACTGATATTACAATTAATAATAAATAGAAAGGAAACATTTCAATAAGCTCCGGATCGACGAGAATTCGTGTATTCAAAGATTTCAAAAGAAAAAAAAAGAAAAATTTAATCACTCTTGTATGATAATCTTTCGAGTAGAGTTGAATGTTGCGTCTACAACTTGGAAGGCTCCCGCGTAGGATGAACGATGCAAGCGAATCTGAGCACGCGAAGCTTAGCGCACTCGATAAGATTTGCCACGTCCGATAGCTCCGAGAATTTCCATGGCATCGTTGCTCGACGTTTTAATATAGGGGTACAAACATTATTGCTGGTATTACATACCGGAGTCATAGTACATACCATAACTCGAGAATAGGCCTGTTCAACCACTGCGTGTAGGTGAGCACGTTCATCCATGTACGGGCATTTTAGAAACGGGTTTACCGGACATTTGTATCGGTGACCTTCCTGGCCAATGCAGCTATCGCGCTTTTTCCCTCCTTCTTGCGGGGACCGTAGTGAATAATATACTCTTGAGATGTATAAAGACCATTATGCAGTCCACCAATTTAGATAGTGAATTTACGTCACGCTAGAAGAACATGGATGAGCTAAGTGTTAAGGTCCTTTCACGAACACGAATACTTCATTTTTCATTTCAGTTCATTGTTGAGTTTAATAATTGATAGTAACTTATTTTTATTAAGCGCTACTGTAATCTACTAATGATTCAAAAGGGCCCTCCTGGCTTATGCGTCCAAAAAATACGGCCCTTCGCGAAGGTAATACCTTAAATATAATTGTACAATCATAATTTGCTGGATACGACAACAAAAGATGTGGCTGATGGTGATGTTCGTATTTTCCAAGCAAGCAAAACAATATTGAACCCGTGATGAATCCTCGGGAGTCTGGAAGATTGTGAAAAGACATGCTGTCAATGGCGCTGACACGTAGCCGGGACTCGGTAAAGCTTGTACCAGCTTTTTGTTTTGTCTTCTACGGTATAACATGTGGGAACGCTGCTCGAAGAGAGCGTCGATGTGCTTCGTCAATAATTCTTTCGCCTTGACAAGTTCCCATAATTCCTGGTCGAACGATCCTTTCGTGATCTTTTTGCTAGTGCCCGTGCAGAAATATTGTCATGGATACAGTCCGACTCGGACTAAGATCCTGGTTTCACAAGCGGGATCCAGTCGGATGTCGATTTGGATCCGGGAGCGAAATGTAACGCTCGCAAATCGGATTCCAGCAAGTATCCTAATCCGGAACTATGAAGGAGTCTAGTCAGAATCCAAATAGAAACTTTGCATAGGATCCAGAGTAGAATCCCGAACTTCTAGAACAAGATCTAGTTCGATATCGAATCGGATCCCAGGGATTAATGTGAAAATCACCAGGAGATACCGGATCCGTATCAACTGGAGACGCTGGACGTTTTCTGAAATCATTTATTCAAAGATCTGAAAACGATTAGTTCAAAATTGGTGCTACAGTATAACTGTCAAAACTTATATATTTTAATAACAGAATTTCGAACAAAATTCTTAACATTTAATAAAAAATTTTGAAAAAACAATATACAGACCTTGAAAGACTTATATTTCTTGGAGAAAAGCGATATAGGTTATTTATTCAAAGTAATTATATTTAAATTAGATGGAGATCGTTCGAACTAAGAAAATATGTATTCAATTTGCTAAGAAAAATGTATTTAATACGTATTTGAAATGTGTATATCAAATTCTTGCCACCATGTCCCCGCCTTGTGCTACGTAGTGGGCGCCATCTGGATTCCGATGAGGATACCCCTTCTAGGGAATCCGTATCGTATCCCAACCGGAATCCGATCGGAACTTAGGTATCCCTGAGAAATTTTTGTACGGTTGGTGACGAAGGCGAAGCATTTGTCAAGAGGGAGAACTCAGATTAGTATTGGGGCAAATGGACTGCGCAGCCGGCTCAAGGGTCATCATGAGAAATTATTGAATCGCTTCGTATTTTCCGCGAATAAGGAAGATTTTCAAACAAACTTCTTGGATCTGTACTCTTTTGGCAGCTCGTCCGAGTCCTTTGCACAATGTGAATATTTCATCAATGCTATCACCAAAAAGTTAGATTTCCTCTATGCCAATCTATAACTAGAAGAAAAGAAGATTCTATAAAAAGCAGAAAAGCAGTTTGCCATCATCGGATAACTCAACGTCTCAGGATGATGGAGCTGAATATTGTGAATTGCCGTGTTGTCGAATATCAACAGAAGTCTACGATGAGAAACTGGGCTAGAAAACTAGCAGGCTGGCAAACTGGGAGTTAGCGAGAGGTAGGATCTTACATGGTGATGGAAAATAGATCAGCGGATGAAGAGATGTTGAAGCGAGATGACACGAACGGTTGGCAGGATAAACGGAAGGAGCGCAAGGATCTCCACCCCCTAGTCCAGGCTGCATAGCAATACACCTGTGTCGAAGTTTCAATGTTCATCTTCCTCCAACCTTCCCCGCTTCTCTCTCGCCATCAAAATTTCCATCCTGCTTCCACATTCTATGTTGCTCCAGGTCCGTGTATCTTCGACTCGAGTAGATGTATAGCGCAATCGGGAGGCGCAAGGAAGCCAGTGCGCCGGTTAAAGTTTCCGATGGTGGAGACGCGCATAAGCAGCAGAGATGTACGTGGATTGAAGGAAGAAGAGAACGGAGTTACGACGGGAGAGCAAGTCTGGGTGGAGGAGCAAAGCGCTTCGCAACAGCTCACATCAAAGAGTCGGCTTAATAGAAAGCCTTAGAGGCGTTTGTTCGAGTCTCCTCATCTGACTAAATATTCTTAGCTGGTGTGCCTGGAAAGGGGTGGGTTGAAGTAGAGAGAGAGCGAGAGAGAGAGAGAGAGAGAGAGAGAGAGGTTGTGAGCAATGAGGAAACTGAGAGGGAGGAGATGGAAAGTGATGGAGTCGTTGGGATGGAGGCAGCAGAAGGATCAGTGATGATGAATGATTGAAGACTCTTCGCCAAAACCTCCAATTCTTAGGTACAGGATAGGATTGTTCTACTGTCGCCATTTCCAGTTCCTGATGCACTTTCTCCATCAAGAACCACCGATCTGAATGCAATCTATACAGAAAAATGATCCCGTGACTGACTGACTGACATATAGAAAACGCACAGCCTAAACCGCTGAAGATGGAAACATGAAATTTGAAAGATATGATCCTTAGAAGGTGTAGAGGTGCACTAAGCAAGAGTTTTTTGAAAATCAACTTCCCAAGAGGGTGAAATGGGGTGGAAAAGTTTGTATAGGAAAAGCGGATTCCCTGGTTTTATCTCAATGAAATTCGGAAGATATGTTCCTTAAAGGGCGTAAAGTGCCAAAAAAGGATGAGCTTTTCGCATAGTCAATTAGATGTGGGCTGTTCGAGGGTATCGAGGAGGATGCGCGTGATATGTATATAAAGTGATATAGATAACCGATATATATACATTGATATTTATCATAAAATACAACAAAAATGCACATTTTTTTAATCAAAATAACTTTATCTCCATGCAACTATACATGGCGCTGCGCTGACTCGACTTTAAAATACCGAACTATGACGACTTATCTATGTATTTGTCCTTGGTATTTGTTATCTGTAGGCTTACAAAAGGCTCCCAGTATTTTTTGTAAGTGCCGAAATTTAAAAGAATACCATCGTCTTTCGACCAGCTGCGTTTCCTTCCATTGTTCTCATTTGTGGAATAACAACGATTTTAGACAAGTAAAGATGTTGGTTGCGCTATGAATTATGATAATAATATGATGTTAAATTGAGACTTAGTTAGCTAGGCTCTGATGTGTGCGTGTGCGTAACGATTGCGAAGTTGTTACATTGTATACAACACTCATCTGACTACACAATCAGTATCAGATTCCTAGTTCGATATTTGTGATTCGTCGTTGTTTCTGTTATTTTTTTTAAGAGATATTTAATTATCAATATTAAAGATAAAGCTTATAAATGTGGGAAATTTAATAGGAACTTTTATTTTAACTGCTGATTTATTAGGTAAAAAGGGAAACGTACATAATTATTTTTTAATTGGAAATACTTGATTTTTTGAATGTGTAAGATCCATTATCGTAACAAAAATAAGTAAATAAATAGATATTACAATAATCAAAATTTGGTTTTAATTTCACAACCATATTTTTTTTAATTCGCAGCACACTTTTAAAAAGCAGCTCTAAAAAAACAGCAAAAAATAGGGCTTATTTTTATAAATATAAAAAATATCGAAAATATAAAAAATTCGAATATATATAAAACTATCGGATATTTTCGATATTTTATCGTGGGCAAAAGCCAGTTTCATGTAATTTACAACAGTAATTTCCTTCTCTCCGTCCTCTACTACGCCTTACGTTGGAATTGGCTGCATTGTCGTGACTCAGTTGGTTTCTAAGCTTTCTGTTGGATTTCGTTGGATCCAAATGGCAACCAAAGGCCAATCGTACAATCTGCCAACTCACCTCCCGAGAATATATTCCAAAGCTTCTATGCAGACGAAGTATACATATTCTCAGTAAACTTGCAGTGTCGGAGGTTTAGCCATGGGCTTACGAGATGTGTACGTTTCAAGTTCGGTCCCTCTACTCGACAGCCAGGTAGGGAAGAATCCTGAGGCACTCGTGTCTTAAGCTGGCCCCGGGTGTGCACGTCGAACTGTAACTAACATACCCGAGCTGCATACACTTGGCTGTATTGATGCTGAGACTACTTGTCCCCGGGGGCATCTAGACTTTGCTTCACAAATTCACCGAGATTCGACTAATTAATATCTCTGTTGACGCTACGAAAATTTCGGCCTTCAACGTCTCAATCGACGGATGTCGAGGGCGTAACTTCCTAATACAAATTTCCCTGTAAACTCTGCATTAACTAATACATCGTGAGTGACGTGAGTCTATGCTGGTTTTTCGATTAGCCTGTGCGGAAATTGAGTTCGGGTTTTGATCGGGCCCATCTTAAGGCCTTAGGCCACTCTAGGATATTCCAAAAATCGATTTTTGTTTTTTTTTTTTGTTAAAAATGTACCTTAGCACCCATAAAATTATATTCCAGAAGATTATGGGTGTGAAAAATCTCTGAGTACTCGATTTTCGAATTCTAGCGCAAGCCCTCTTGATTCATGTCGTGACTTTCTACTAACTTTGAACGCGTTTATCTCGAAACTACATTTTTCTAGTCGGTCGGACTCATAACTCAAACAAATTTCAATCGATTCACTTGAAATTTTAACTGTACATTTAGAATTATATTTTCTGAGGTACGACGTAGGATTTTTTGAATTATATTGCATAGTTCCTTTTTTATATACAATTTTCTGATGATTTTCTCATGACATTTTATACTTTTTGTTTACGAAATGCGCCATTTTGACAAAAAACAATATATCAACAAAATTCTACGTACTTCTATAGCTATTCTTATATACAACCGAAAAAACTTTAGTGTCTCATCATAACTAAAAAATTATAGGAGCTGTTGGCCCGGCCGTTGACCTCCCAGAAATAAAGGAGTCATCGGAAAAAAGCTGCACAGTCACCATTTTGACACGTATCGCTGTGAAAAAATAATTTTGTATAGTCAATTACGTGTATAATAAAACTCCTATTTTGTAATTCCGATTTATTTTATTCTTTTGCTGAAAAAAAATCACAAAATATGCCCTTTTTTGGCCTCTAGAGTGGCCTAAGGCCTTAACCCTCAATTCGTGAACTGGAGTCGTTTTCATCCTGCCTAAATCATTTTCTTCGCAAGTTGATATTTAATTTCAAAAAATTAAAAATTAAAAAAACCCTCTTTGCCCTTGAGAAGTACGAACTAAAGATTGACCATTATTTTTTTAGATTTTTTCCATTGACAATTGTTGGTTTGGTAGTGACCCAGGTTCACGGGATCAAGGTGCATCAAATACCTTCGCGGATTGAGGGTTAATTTTCCCTAACTTTAGTAAGGCCCTAGTCTGGAAGCCTCACATGGGCCATCAGTGGCCGGACACGCTTTGCTACCAAGGGCCATTGAAGGCGAAATAACCAGGGCCTTTAAAATGGCCTCAACGGTGCCTCATGAAAATTATTGCTGCCATATGCATACGTGGGTGTGTGTGTGTGTGTGTGCTGTGAAAAAGAAATGTTATTTCAATACATTTGAGGCTCAGAATTTTGTCGCATATTTTCACACGTTTGATGCCGCGTTGTTCCAATGAACGCACTGCATGCGTGCGTTGGTTCAAGGCATCAAAGCTCGTCTACTAAACGTATAGTTTAATTATTACATTTAATCGATCTCCATAATTATTATGCCACAAATTCTTTAGTCAAGCAATTTATACTGAGTTGTCCCTATAATAGCAAAGTCTAATTCTATTGGGAAAATCGCTACTAGGGAATCTACAACTACACGCCTTAAATGCCTTTACTTGGTTTCCGTACAAAGACCATACTTTTAGTCAACCTACCTACCATACCATTCCCTAATAGGAGCCCGATCTGGCTCTTTTACGGAAAACCCTACTATGGAATCCACAAATAATCCCTTGAAGGCCCCGAATTGTATCGGGGATGCCCTGCCAATTTTCTACACGGGAGTTCGTGAGCTCTACGAGTGTCCACTAGTCATTGGTGCTAATGAATATTTCACTGGACCTGGATTTTGGAAATATACGCCTTTGTCGATTTGTACGCCTGTGTAGGCGACAATTGGGGATTCGGTTGCCGCGTTACATTGCGGCTGCTGTTATGATTATTCGTAATGGAGCAACGTAAACAAAATCCGCCATTAATACTCGCGATTCTGCCTACGAGGCCGAATGCTTTTGATTGATTTTCAGCGCTGTAAACTCACCCCTAACCCTGCACGACAGATACAAATGAATCGGATGTGCGGCTCGGAATCTTTCTCTCTCTCTCTCTCTCTCTCTCTCTCTCTCTCTCTCTCTCTCTCTCTCTCTCTCTCTCTCTCTCTCTCTCTCTCTCTCTCCCTCTACACGTCTGTCTCTTTGCCCCATGGGTTTGCTATCCCGAAACGTCGTTGGCTGAGTTCTGTATAGACGTAATCCTTTAAAGGGATATTTCGCCTGTGTTTCACATCGGTTAAGCTATATAAATAGATGTGGGATGTTTGCAATCAGAGTTGGTTGGTCTATAGGTATGGCTCCCCCTTCCCTCTCTTCGCCACACTGACGGGGGATGCGCGAGAGCTACCGTAATTTAGAAATGAGTCGTTCACCCACCCCGTTTTCCCTATACACATCCTTCTCTACGCTCTGTGTGCACAATATACGCGAAGCTGTTTGGCGCTTTTCCTACGCTACGCCGCAGGATCCACCCCCTAGTCGACGTATCGCGATCTCTTCTCGTCGGCTATACTGCCATTGTGGCGCTGAAAGCGTAGGACTTATTCGCGATTGCGCTTGTTTGTGTCGAGGGGAGGGATGTGGCAGTTATGTATAGCCTGGACAGTCTACTGGACGAATCGAACTTTGGGAGTCCTTGGGTTCCGCTTTGGACATTGGTCCTTCAATGACACAATCCTATAAGGGCCTCGAATCATCATGTTATCGTGATGATGTGTTCCGAGGGTGCAACTCCTGCACCCTGGACCGACACAATTTTTTGGGGGATTGGGGAAGTCAACCCAAACAAACAAAAAAGTTACGACGATTTAAAGACGAAATTTCGAGTAATTAAAAAAAAAACGAAAAAAAAATCATATCTCATTTACCGTGATACTTAGAGCATAGGGTCTAAGGGTGAAAAAACTAGCAAATGACCTCCCCCCCCCCCCCCCCCCCAATCGCTCAAAAAATTGTGTCATTGGCTCGCCGAGATAGTTCAAACGACAATGGCCGTCTTTACTGAAAATACTTTGAAGGCTGCAGCTCGCATCATTAGCCGGCTTAGAAGCAATGGACCCAATAAATGTACAGGAGCAATAGAAATAAATCTGAAGGTTTTTCAATCCTTTAGCCTGTAGGGCAATGTTTTTATTTTATATAATTTACGTTAAAAAAGGCATGACAAATTGCGGCAGTCAATAACTTCAAAGAGTTTCGCCATCAATCGTTTACGAGCAGGACCACCAGCCTCCGTATCCGTAGATTTTTTTCTGTCCATATATTTTTATCTTTTAGGGCTGCCCTTTGGAAAACCTTTTTCTCGTTGCTCGGCTAATTACTCGCTTTATGTACCGCGTGGAGAAAAGCTTTACACTCGAATACATTCTCGAATACCCAAATACGAAGCGGGACCAGTGCGGAACGAGGAATAAAATATAGGCTGAACAATTAGGAAGGTAAACACCACGGCGAGATCGGTATAAACGAATGAAAATGGAAAAAAAGCAGATAAATTCATGCGGGACGGAGAATGTTGGCTTGTGAATTAAGGGGCGGCGAGTAGACGGCGGAAAAAAATTGGTGAATTTTGGGAATTATTATCTCAAAAACTATGGGTCCGATTTCATCCAAGTTTGTTTTATTCGAAAGCATCAATATTGAGGTAATTGACGAAAAAAATATATACACTCCCGGCGAAAAGTTTCCGGACAAAAATTCAAAAAAGTTCCGGAACGATTTTTTATGCCATTTCGCCGATAATTGACATACATGAATTTAATCGATGGCATTTTGAAGGGGAGGAATTCACCTTCATTCCGTTTTTTTTTCAAATTTTTTACTATTTTTTTTACGGCTAGTTACGACTTTTTCGAAAACGACCATTTTTCGACTTTTTTTTTCCTTTTCTGGTCAACCCCATTTACGGATAAAATTATTTTATGCATTTCTGTGACCCGAATCATAAAGGGAGAAGCTTAAGCTTAAATTTGTTTTTAAAGCTTCGTACGATTTTTTTTTTCTAAAGATATTTTGATTTTTTTTCCAAAGAGACAATTTGAATAATAACGTATAACGCGAAAACTACAAGGATTCAAGGAAAACTTTAAGATAGTAAAAAGTTGAATCGGTTTTTGTTAAGTTCGCGAGAATTTTTTCAGGTCTTTTAAAAAAAAAAAAATTCACCTATTTTCGGTAAAAAATCAGATGATTTAATTACTGTAACTCGCGAACTAAGGGGTTTGTGGTAAAATTTCAAGAGAGGAACATTTTTTATTTTTCTATTTTCAACGTAATAGAATTATTTCAGATTTTTTTTCGATATTTTTTTCTCGAGTTACGATTAATAAATTATGTGATTTTTTACCGAAAATAAGCGAAAAAAAAAATTTCGAAAAAAATTCTCGCGAACTCAACGAAAACCGATTCAACTCTTTACTATCTTGAGGTGTTTCTTGAATCCTTGTTATTTTCGTGTTACACGTAATTTTCAAATTGTCTCTTTTTTTTTTAAATCAAAATATCTTTAGAAAAATAATCGTATAAAGCTTTCAAAAAAAAATAAAATTGAAGCTTGAGCTTTCCCCTTTATGATTCCGGTCAAAGAAATGCATAACATTTTTTTGTCTGTAAACGGAGTCTACCAGAAAAGGAACAACAAAAAATGCAAAAAATGGTCGTTTTCGAAAAAGAGTACTAGTTGTAAAAAAAATAGTAAAAAAATTTCAAAAAAAAAAACAGAATGAAGGTGAATTCCTCCCCTTCAAAATGCCGTTTATTAACTTCATTTATGTCAACCATCGGCGAATTGGCATAAAAAATCGTTCCGGAACTTTTTTGAATTTTTGTCGGAAAACTTTTCCCCTGTAGTGTATATTGACTGAAAGCGCTGTTATTGTGGCCGCCGTAAAACATGTCCCTTGCTGGCGGTCCCCATAACTTAATGTAGTTTGTTTAGGTTTGTTTGAGTTGATTAGAAATGTAGTCGGTAGATCGGAAAAAAAAATTCGAAAAGATTCTGAAAATGTAATGTATAAAGTTCTTCGCTCCGTAGGATTTTTCAACTCAATTTTTATTTATTTTTATTAGCCTAGAAAGGTCGAAAATTGGTCAGAATAAAAAATGAAGGAAACTTTTAATCAGGTGCCATTTATTTATTTCTTTCTTTCAGAAAATCCTCCGATGCGTAGGGCTTCCCGTGCGGGAAATTAGCAGGGTATACCTAATATAATTCGGGGCCTTCAATGGATTATTTGTGGATTCCATAGTAGGATTTTCCGTAAAAGAGCCGAACCCGGCCCCTATTAGGGACAGGTAGGGTAGCTAAGGCCTCAACAAAGTAAGGCAAAAATAAGATGGGCCCGATCAAAGCCCAAACTCAATTTCTGCACGGGCTGCATGCAATCATGGGGACTGCAGACTCCGTTAATAAGACCCTATCGGCGTCGGTCAGACGTCACAGTCAAAAGACCTAAAAAAAAAAAACGTTTCAGACAGAGAAGGATCGTGAAACAGTATCCGCAAAATATAATTTCGAAGTACCTCGATTTAACGCGGTCTTCCATTCGTGAGGCACTTGCTTTGACCTCTCTCTCTCTCTCTTCGCTCCTCGGCCATAACGTTCCAACAGAATTTACCCATTGCCCTTTCCCTCCCTCAAAATCCTTCTCTCTTTCTCCCGTGAATCGCGATCTTTCTCCATTGTTTAAATACAATTTTGTCGTTTACTAATTAATGCGCTGCCGACATCAAAGAAGACGTTTATTGGTTCATGTGATACTAAAGAGACGGTAACGAAGAGGTAACTCACTAAAGGGAGCCGTTGAAGTAGTAACCGTAGAAGCGCAGCCGAGAAATGGCCAGAGGGGTGAGTAAGGAGTCAGGCATGGGGGTTGATGAAGGTGGGTTGATGTGCGCGAGCCAGTGCTCTCCGCGGTGAGGGGTGGCATAGCAGCTTCAAATATCTATGTCGATGAGCTGGAGATGGCGCACTTTCTATTTGGTGTGTGCTTTCTCTGTTTTCTCTCTCTCTCTCTCTCTCTCTCTCTCTCTCTCTCTCTCTCTCTCTCTCTTTCTCTCTCTCTTTCTCTCTTGGGCTACCCTTCCCACTGCCAACCTCCCCCATTCTACTTGAACGTATATACACGTGTCTATCGGAACAGCCACCTTTCTCTTCATCGCGGTGAAGCGGCTGATGTTGGAAGACAGGGAGCGATCCGCTCGAAACATCCTTCCTTCCTTCCTCCCTTCGTTCCACCCTTCTTCCAACTGCACACCGCTACCCTCGTATACAGATACAGCATCGCCGTCAAGGGGTGTGAGCAACAGACACACCAGGGACAGAGAGCAGACGGCAGCCATCCACAGACTCATCAACTAACTTTGTTCCCCCGCTACGGCGGAGTTGGCAGGACTCTCCCCGTGTATCACGCCGCACAAATCAGTCGCAGTTACCTACGTAGTTTCGCCATCAAACGGGGGGACGGAGGGGCGGTTGGGGAAGATACAAACATCGTCACAGACGACTTCCTTCACTTGTAGCCTGTGTGACGGTGTCACGCTAAGGTTCGCGACGACTCTATACCATAGTCGTTCCAGGCGATATGTTCCCATGTAAGTATAACTGGGATGTTATTGCCTACGAGAGGGTAAACACTAAGGGTGCAAGCGGGCATGTCGTAGTGGCCCTGGTGAATGGTGTGCCAGGCCAACAGTGTCACCGAGTCCAACCAGGTTGGGTTGACTCTCCATGAGACTTTGGTGACTTTAGGCTTGCGGGATTAGAGGACTTGTTGGGTGACATTCGACTTGGAGAATTAGGAGACCGTCAATGAAGATCGGCTAGAAGTTGAGAAGATTGTTTGTATCAATAGTGCAAATTGCTGGAGATCCGTTCTTGTTTTGAATGAATCAACGGCAAGCTTGAAGAGCTACGTTTTCGTTTCCCATGGACCTCATCAATAGACCTGATAGACATTCAATGGAAATATGTTTCGAAATTTTTCAAAAGATCGAAAAATGACATTGAGAAGAAGAACTTGGGTGCGGTTTTACAAAACCACAGTGCAAATAGACCTTTTTTGCCATAACCCCAAACGATTTTATCCCGAAATCGCCGGATGTATATAATTTTGTTTTCGTCGTTTCGATTTGATCGTTTTATTCTTAATAGTCGACAGGAAAAGAAGTTAATGCAGGTACAAATGTTTTTTTTTTCAATTTTTCAATTTTAATACTCATAATGATAATACAATAACACGTTCGCCAAAATACAATTTGTTGTAATAAGTCATTTTCAAATCTGGGTTTTTTTCGCTGGCGGTTGAAAAGATGATTGAGATTCTACCTCACTTTGTAAGGACTCGTAGGAGCCTAATGAGAGAAATTATATAATTAAATAAAATTATTAATAAAAAAATTGAGAATTAATTTAAATATTTCAAACAATGAGCACAATGAAAAGTATTTGAAAATACTAATAAAGCCATCAAAATGAGGTTTGGAGGGTTTTTTTTCTATATATTTGTAGGCATTTAAACCAATTTTTTATTTTTCAAAAAAATTCATAATGGCGGCCCAGTGGCCGATAGAAAGAGAACATTGTTTTCAGGCTCTTTTTTTCTCGTTGGAGACGGACATGAGCACCGGAAACAAGAAGAATTTTTTTTCGTAATCTACATGAGTTTTGCTAGCAAAGTACACACGGTTATTATAATATATTAATTTTTTGCAAATTTGGAACTATTTTGAAAAAAAAAGTTGATCTTTCCACTACAAAGACGACTCTAATTTGTTTGTAAAAAGCGTAATTATTGATCAATCGTAAAAATCATGTGCACTACGCTAGAAAATCTATCTAAGAAGCTACAGTTGAAATTTGAAGTCAATCGGTTCGAAATTGTCGATTTTGAAAACATGATTTTAAGAAAAACGCGTTTAAAATTTAAAACCCATCGGTGGAATATTCCGGAACATTTCTCTCCACCTTAAATAATATTTGCATATCATTATTGAATGTTTATAAATAATTTAAGCCAATAACGAAAAAAAAGATACATTTTTTCCAAAGGTATACAAGACCTTAATTCAAAGTTTAAACGCTTAGAATGTTCTAGATTTTTCTATGGTAACTTCCCAGAAATCTAGCGACCATGTGACGTGCGAGTAGCAGTCATTGAAAGTGTAAGATTCGACATGCGTAACCGAACTTCAATTGGACGTGATGCATGTCACTGCGTACGACCGAACAAAAAACAGGACTAAAAAGTTGCACTTTAAGGCCTTAGGCCACTCTAGTTTTATTATACGAGTAATTGATTATACTAAGGTACATTTTTAACAAAAAAAAATCGATTTTTGGAAAATCCTAGAGTGGCCTAAGGCCTTAAGATGTATGGATGCATGGATTTTTCTGTAAACGTTAAATCTGCTGGAGTGTTTGTTTTCTCGATATCTGGTCAAACTTTTACACTAACATAAACATCTATAGGAATAAAGTTATGCGGAAATCAGTGAGTTTTTACAATTTTCTATCCGACCCGGTAAGACCATACTCGCTGGAAGGCATCGCCGTAGATTTTCTCTATTCGTTGATAGAGAATCCTTTCCCATTCTCCTTACGCGCATGCAGCAACAATTTCGTAATTCCTTCGCTCCGGTATGCTTCGAGACAACGACTACCAATTTTCGCACGGCAATTCCGAAGCTCCAAGACAAACAGAGCGCAATCATCTCTGATGTTGGGCCTGGAGCAACGGCAGATAGACGCGGAAACGACAGCAAGGATAGAAAATTACTAGCTGTGAGCAATCGTTTTATAAAAGCCCTTAAGGATAATGGGATGCAAGGGATCAGGCTGACGGGTTTGTTCCAAGCTGAAGCAAGCAAGGGAAGAGCGAGCTTCGGGACAACAAAAGCGTGAACTAGCTGCCGCCAACCTTTTCTAAGAGAAGACACGGGATGATTGATCGACGTCAGTGCTCGCTCCTAGATGCAGTATGTTGATAGCGCTGCTCGGGTCTTCGATTGGCCTACGGTTATCCTTTTCCAAACAGAGTTGGGTGACAAGTGTATGTGTGTGTGTAGGCCTCGTCTGGAAGAAGTGTACGATCGTGTTGAAAAAAATAAAGGGAAGACAGGCCTTCAATGACGGAGCAAGTCAAAGTAAAATCTATCCAGGCTGGACCGAGAGTCCATCCCAACAGAACGGCCAATACCCAATCGACCCATCTGCAATATTGATGCCGAGCGTGTCTTCCCCGCCGAGTGTGATGAGCCCCGTACAAACACTTGGATCAGTCTCGTTGTAGTGGTTCCTCCTGACAATCGTGTGCGCTCAAGCGTGTTTGGGAAACAGCTCCGGGATTATCGGCTCGAGCTGTACTAGGCGAGCCCTTCTGCATTATGTTTGGAGAGTCGCAACGTTGGTGATGATAGTGGTGGTGATGGTGGTGGTGGTGGTGGTAGGCTGTTCTACTAGGGTGGTCGATGAACAACTGGATGAAAGAGTCTCCGGAGTACACGAGATAGACGGGATACACGCATTAGAAATCCGTGCAGTAAAGAGAACGAGGACTAATGTTGATGTCCCAAACTCGCGACCCTCGTTGCGTGCTCTCTCTTTCTCACTGTGTCAATAGGCTCGATTTCCCTTTCAAGTTGTCAACTCTTTTTGTGTGCCCGACAAATTGTCGGAATAAGGGAGGGCCCGGGAGACGTAGAGGCGAGGGGGTCTACGAGGGAGACGGTTAAATTAACATTATTGTTGTGACGAAGATGGGAAGTTTGTCCCGGGACCACCGGAGTCATGGCATACATGCGTTGCACAATATATATATATATATATCTTTGGCGCAGTAGGCAGAAAAGTGAATTGGCAAGCCTGGGGTAAAAGAAGGCGGAGAAACGTTGGGTAAACAATATTCCTCTTGATGATTGTGGGCTCTCTTTCTCTCTCTTACTCTCGTTTGATGTCGCCTGATTACCCATCGTAAACAATCGTTGATTCACTGCAAAGTACATTTTTCCTCTTACCAGCCCATTCCGCATACATCCATCTCGTGACGACCATTCACCATAAATAAATTCACCTCTCGTGTATAAAGCGAGTATTGATTGTGGAACATTGACGTTTATCATGTTGCGGCTAGGACCCCGGAGGAAGCGTGTCTGCCGAATCTCGTACGGAAAATTAGCAGGGCATCCCTAATACAATTCGGGGCCTTCAATGGATTATTCGTGGATTCCCTGGTAGGGTTTTCTCTAAAACAGCTGGACCGGGCCCCTATTAGGAAATGGTAGGGTAGGTAGGTTGACTAAAACTATGGTCTAAGTATGGAGATCAAGTAAAGGCCTTTAAGGGGTGTAGTTGTAGATTCCCTAGTAGCGATTTCCCCAAAGCTACTAGGCTTTGCTATTACAGGGGCTAATCAGTGTAAATTGCTTGACTAAAGGATTTGTGGCATAATAATTACCGAGATCGATTAAATATAATAATTGAAGTATGTGTTTCGTAGACGAGCTGTGATGCCTTGAACCAACACGCATGCAGTGCGTTCATTGGAACAACGCGGCATCAAACGTGTCAAAATATGCGACAGAATTCTAAGCCTCAAATTTATTGAAATAACATTTCTTTTTCACAGTGCACACACACGCATGTCCGCATATGGCTGCAATGATTTGTTATGAGGTACCGCTGAGGCAATTTTAAACGCCCTGGTTATTTTGCCTGAAACGGCCCTCGGTAACAAAGTGTGACCGGTCACTGATGGCCCATGTGAGGCTTCCAGACTAGAGCCTTAATAAAAATAGGGAAACTTAACATGGGCCCGATCAAAGCCCGAACTCGATTTCCGCACAGGTAGTAAAGCCCTGATCCGGCAGTCTGTAGAGTGCCGCAGTACGGAACACGGCATGCCGGATCCGGTCCTGGTCTGCCGCGTAGCTAAATTTCCGACAGATGCGGCAATGCCGTACTAGTGTTGCAGCTATCATTTGAACCTATGCAATGTCACAAACCGGGTGATCGGCATCCACCATAGCCGCAGCGCCGAAAACGGATAATGTAGACCGGGTCTATTAGGGTTCCATTGATCCGTTGGACATCTAGCGCCGATCAGGCCAGGCTATTCCTGACTGCAGCTTGATAGGGGCTTGATCAATGTTCAGGCTGCCGGATCAAAATTTCTACGCGGATAAGGGCGCATGCCAGAATACTCCTCGGCGATGGCAATCCTCGTTACACTCACCCGTGAGGTAGGGCCACCAAAGAGTGCGCGCTACCAAAGAGTACGCAGTGCTTTCAATTGTTTTATTTTTTCTTGTGTTGGCAACACCACCTAACCTTTCAGTGGCGTATGTTGTGTCAAGCTGTTGGACAACAACTCGCTTCGTTAAGGTATTTGTTTCCAATTTTATGACTAATAATAGATTTTCGATGTGTTTGATCTTATTTTTTAACAATTTTAAACACGTTGCGTAAGGTCAACGATTAATTTGCACCCAATGAATGTTATTATACTTGAAATTTGTGATCCAAATTTTGTTTTTATTGAGAGGTTATGTCGCCGTTTTGCTTGCTTACGAAAATTATAGTGACCATAGACAAAAAAACAGGTATTCGTGTAAGAGTACGCACCCAAAGAATGCGCTAGCGTACTCTTAGCTTGTATTCACTTTTGATATGTGCCAGGGCTGATGATCTCACTCAGCTCTCATGCGCACTCTTAGCTTCTATGAAAGGTTCTCACTGCCGTACACTTTGCAACACAGCACCCTAAAAGTGCGCACGGGACGAGTTCTAAGTTTAATCCGTTTTTTATATATTTTTCGAGATTCTTACTTAAGATTTATATTTTAAATGATGTTCCTAAATGACCAAAGCTTAATCTAAATATGAAGTACAAAGTGTATTATCAAAAATTGATTATTCTAGAAATAAAAGTTTATAAAGTCCGTACTCTTTGTTGGCTTTACCATAATCTTATTCCTGCTGGACACAATCATTGATTGATCATCGAATACAGTTGTGACGAAGACAGCCTATCTTTATCGGTATTTTATCCGCGTGGTCCGGCCAAGACTCGGGCAACTTGCTGTGGATGGAAATTCCTAAAGCATGCACACGCGCAGTCTCGATCGTGCGGTGACCGCTTTCATCGCTACGTTACACGATAGCACACGCACGTTCGACCGTACATCTCGCTTATTACTCGACGGCAAATATATATATATATAAAGGTGATCGGTACCGCTGTTGCGACAGAAGAAATATCTAGCGGGGGTCTTCGGAGGCAGACGAGTTTGCGTGCATGTTGCGCAGCCTCCGCAATAACGCCGGTAAGAGGGCCTCGTTCTTATGAATAAAGAAAAGAAGAAGAAAGAAAAAAAAACATCGACAACAACAACGGCGACTATAACAACAAAAACGCAGCTTTCAGCACGATGTAGACCGTCTCCGCAGAGAGAGAGAGAGAGAGAGAGAGAGAGAGAGAGAGAGAGAACCTGTTTCCCTGTGTCAGTCGGTTGATCAATCTTGTTAATTAACACTCGCGAACCTCGATCATTCTCGTCGTCGCCTACCCGTATACATAGGTTCGTGTACACACGTGTGTACGTATATATAGGGTGAGTAGCTAGAAATTGTGCACACGGAAGCGAGACGTTGCAATAGGCCCATGCTTCGTTTAGGAATCGTTCGAAAAATGTTGTCTGACTAAGGCCTTAGGTCACTCTAGGATTTTCAAAAAATTGATTTTTTTAATTAAAAATGTACCTTAGTACCTATAAAATTATATTCCAAAAGATTATGAGTGTGAAAAATCTCTAAGTACTCGATTTTCGAATTCTAGCGCAACCCCTCTTGATTCATGTCGTGACTTTCTACTAACTTTAAACGCGTTTATCTCGAAACTACATTTTTCAAGTCGGCCGGACTCATAACTCAAACAAATTTCAACCGATAGACTTGAAATTTTAACTGTATATTTAGAATTACATTTTCTAAGGCACTACGTAGGATTTTTTATTATATTGCATAGTTCCTTTCTTATAAACAATTTTCTGACGATTTTCTCATGGCATTTTATACTTTTTGTTTTAGAAATGTGCCATTTTGACAAAAAACAATATATCAAAAAAATCCTACGTACTTCTATAGCTATTCTTATATATAATCGAAAAAACTTTAGTGTCTCATCATAACTGAAAAATTTTAGGAGCTGTTGGTCCGGCCGTTGACCTTTCAGAAATAAAGGCGTCATCGGAAAAATGCTGCACAGTCGCCATTTTGACATGTATCCCTGTGAAAAAATAATTTTGTATAGTCAATTATGTGTATAATAGAACCGCGATTTTGTAATTCCGATTTATTTTATGGTTTCGCTGGAAAAAAATGACAAAATATGCCCTTTTTTGGCCTCTAGAGTGGCCTAAGGCCTTAAGGGAGGTTTCTTCTTTGTTGGGCCGAAAATTTTGCGATTTTTCACCAATTTTTTATGCAAAAAAATATTAAATATAGAATGTTAGAATTTTATATGTTTACGGGCCAAAAAATCTTCGTTTTTTACCAGTTTTTTATGCGGAAAATATTAAATATAGAATTATGAAATTTTGTATGTTTACGAGGGTTCGTAAAAATCCGATATTCATTATAAATATCGAAAATATTCGATTTAAAAATATTTTTTTCGATATTATTGATATTTATAAAACTAACCCCTATCTTTTTTGCTGTATTTTAGAGCTGCATTTTTAGAGTGTGTTGTGAATTAAAACAAATATGCTTGCGAAAGTAAACCCCCAATTGATTATGTTAATATTAATTTATTAACTTATTTTTTTACCATAATCAGTCTTACACATTTCAGAAATCAAGTCTGTCCAATTAAAAAATAATTAGCTACGTTTCTATTTTTATCTAATAAATCAACAGTTAAAATAAAAGTTACTATTAAACTTCTCACATTTATAAGCTCTAATATCTTTAATACTGATAATTAAATATCTCGTAAAAAAAAATAACCGATTCAACAACGAATCACAAATATCGAACTACGAATCTGATACTAATTGTGTAGACAGATGGGTTGGGCCAAAAAAATTTGTTCTGTTTATGGAGTCAATACAGTATTGAATGCAACAGCAAAGCGGTGGTTCCAACGATTCCGTTCTGGTAATATGGACGTCGAAGATGAGGCACGCTCTGGTAGGCCAATAGTCGAAAATCTTCATAAAATCATGGAAATCGTCGAATCGGACCAGCATATGAGCACTTATTCCATTGCCCAAAAACTGAAGATTAGCCAGAAAACCGTTTGGAACCATTTCCATAAAGCTGGTCTCAATAAGAAGCTCGATGTATGGGTGCCACACGGATTGACGCAAAAGAACCTTTTGGACCAAATTGATGTCTGCGATTCTTTGATGAAACGTAACGAAATCGACCCATTTTTGAAGCGAATGGTGACTGGCGATGAAAAATGGGTCACATACGAGAACAACAGCCGAAAAAGATCGTGGTCCAATCGCGGTGAGCCGGCCCAAACGATCGCCAATCCCGGATTAACGGCCAAGATGGTTTTGCTGTGTGTTTGGTGGGACTGGAAGGGAATCATCCACTATGAGCAGCTCCCATCGGGCCAAACACTCAATTCGGACCTCTACTGTCAACAACTGACCAGATTGAAGCAGGCGATCGACCAGAAACGGCCAGAATTGGCCAATAGGAAGGGTGTTGTGTTCCATCAAGACAACGCCAGGCCGCACACATCTTTAACGACGCGCCAGACGCTCCGAGAGCCTGGATGGGAGGTTCTATCGCACCCGCCGTATAGTCCAGACCTGGCACCAAGCGATTATCACCTTTTCAAGCATTTGCAAAATTTTCTTGATGATACAAAACTGGCCTCAAGAGAGGCTCGTGAAAATGAGCTGGTCAAGTTTTTTACCAATAGGGACGAGGACTTCTTCAATCGCGGAATTATAAAATTGCCTTCAAAATGGACAAAAGCTATCGAACAAACCGGCGCATATCTGATCTAAATCGGATAATCCTAACTATGTTAATTTCATCGTCGAAATAAATCGGAAAAAACGCTCAGAACTTTTTACATCATCTAATATTTATAGGATTTTTCGAGTATCTAAGCTTTAAAGACTCACCCGGTATACGAATGTACATTTGTAGCCGGTGAAAGAGCACGATGGAATTTTCATTGCCTCCCATCATTCATTCGCTATTCGAGCTTGTAAATCCCTATGTGCTCCTGTGCTCTGACGCTTGTTGCAATGTTCCCGCGTCAAACAAACGCGGAACGTCGATCGATTCTTTCTGATGCGAACCGTCTGACTTTGCTTCCTGCTCGACGCAGCGGCGAACCACCACAAGAGTATGACGATAAAAAAAAAGTCTTCGAACACCAACCTAGTATGGAGTTGATGCAGCTCTAGGTACGGGAAGACATTAAAGTACCTTACCCTAAAAGAAGGGCACATTTTGTGATTTTTTTTTCAGCAAAATCATAAAATAAATCGGAATTACAAAATAGGGGTTTTATTATATACGTAATTGACTGTACAAAATTATTTTTTCACAGCGATACATGTCAAAATGGCGACTGTGCAGCATTTTTCCGATGACGCCTTTATTTCTGGAAGCTAAACGGCCGGACCAACAGCTCCTATAATGTTTGAGTTATGATGAGACACTAGAGTTTTTTCGATTATATATGAGAATAGCTATAAAAGTACGTAGGATTTTTTTGATATATTGTTTTTTGTCAAAATAGCGCATTTCTAAAACAAAAAGTATAAAATGCCATGAGAAAATCGTCAGAAAATTATTTATAAAAAAGGAACTATGCAATATAATTTAAAAAATCCTACGTAGTGCCTCAGAAAATGTAATTCTAATTATACACTCAAAATTTCAAGTGAAAGGGTTCAAATTTTTTTGAGTTATAACCCGGCCGAGTTGAAAAATGCAGTTTCGAGATAAACGCGTTTAAAGTTAGTAGAAAGTCACGACATCAATCAAGAGGGGTTGCGCCAGAATTCGAAAATCGAGTACTTAGAGATTTTTCACACCCATAATCTTTTGGAATATAATTTTATAGGTACTAAGGTACATTTTTAAAATCCTAGAGTAGCCTGAGGCCTTAAGGCCATGTGTCACACGTCCAGTCCGTAAAAATCCTACTGCCAAGTTTTCTCCTAGACGGAACATATTTCGGGCAAAAGAAGAGAAAGCCGTTGTTCGTCGTTCAACAGAGAGGAACGTGTTTCTTTTCTTTTTTCCCAAAAATCAACCGTTTCAGAAATCATTGGGAATCTTCAAATCAGCTATCTCTCTCGCACTCATGGCCGCTCGGTCGGTGTGACACTCGACCTTAAGGGGTGTAAAAGTTTGTACAGAAAATTGTATTCCTTTTGTGTGTCAACTTGAAACTCGGTATAAATATTCTTCAAAATGAATAATAAAACGCACGATTAATTTTTTTTTAACAAACCCTAATAAGGGGTGCAACTGGTAATGAAGTTTCTATGGGCCAAATTCCACGGGGGCGAAGCAGCGGGCGTGTAAGCTAGTATATGGAATCGGGCGGTTTGTATGTCGGAGCTCGTCTCGCGCCTTGACGATAGTCGGCGATGTCCAATCATAAAGAGATTCGCTGTTCACGGGCATAGCCGCGTAATCTGAATAAAATATACGATCGAATCGATAGATAAAGGACAATGCTCTTTTCAGATTGCCAAGAGTGAAGAGAGAACTTCTCGAGCCTCTGCGTCTGCCCCTCACTTGCGTTTCCACTTCTCGAATCCTCGCCCCCCCTCACTCTCTCTCGCACTCTCTCTCTTGCTCTCTTAACATTTCTCTTCGGTCTCTTTTCTCAGCTTCTCACATTTGCTCACCCACCATTTTTCTCTGCATCTCTATCTCCGTGTGTCTCTCTCTCTCACTCTCTCTCTCTCTCTCTCTCTCTCTCTCTCTCTCTCTCTCTCTCTCTCTCTCTCTCTCTCTCTCGACGGGTCTCGACAAAGAGGCTCCTTCTATGCAAATTAAATGCTGTTTCCATAACCATTCGTCCGTTCCATTGAGTGAGGTTCGCCTGTTCACTCGTGGCTCTTTGTCATCAAGGTAAAGGGAACTTTCACAAGGGGCCCAGGGCTCTTTCTCTCACCCTCCCCCCGCCCTTTCACCCTCACTCGGTGTTTCTCTTTCTCTCATAATCCGTGCAAGTTCTCTCTCTCTCTCTCTCTCTCTCTCTCTCTCTCTCTCTCTCTTTCTCTCTCTATCTCTCTCTCTTTCTCTTTCGTTCACTCTTTCCCTCTTTCGCTTTCGTCCACCAGCAACGACCTACGCCACCCTCTGTACTTCACCGAGTACGCAGACTCTCTCGCCCTACATGCCCTCGTCCTACCACGTCCTGTCTTCCCTTCCTTCTCCTCGGTCCCTCATTCGTTTCTATGCCAATATTTCAATAACCTCGAAGCTCCGCTGAGAGAAAGAGAACGATCCTCTCTACGTCATCAATCAAAAGGGATTACTTTTTTATGTTCTCTACTTATATATGTGTGTGCGCGCCCTCTCTCTCTCTCTCTCTCTCTCTCTCTCTCTCTCTCTCTCTCTCTCTCTCCTGCTCTCTTGCCTAGGTATGCCGGAAGAATGAAGAAAAAAAGTTTTTTTTTTCGTACAAAAGAAACGACGAAACAAAAACATTGGCGGCTTTCTGCGCGTGCTCTTATTG